>BQNB010011304.1:49522-81783 GCA_026074375.1 Tanacetum coccineum | reverse complement strand
GTTTATTCAAGCTTATTAGTTTCTTAAGTTTTGTGCAAAAAGCTAAAAATCCTTCTAAGTATAAACTGTGAGTTTTAAGCCAAATTTCAGGCTTATTGCTTAAGAATCATAAAAAGTTTCTTTAGTAAAATTTGATTAGGATAAGCTGTTTTACAAGTTTCATAAATAATTTTTGCAAAATAAAAAAAGGGGAATTAGGGAAGTCTTGGGTGAGCAAGGCTCGAACCCAAGACCTCTACCCAACTCAACCCTTTTATACCACACACCAACACCAACTGCGCCCTTGGGACTTTTACGTCCTAAGGTGCACAAGCAATTTATTTACCACCTTTTTGGGCTCTTTTTCATATGAGCACTTCGAGTGCTTATTAGGCTTTTTTAGGCTTATTCGTTTAAGCATTTTCTTTGCCAGCAATTTTCCTGTGCTTTTTACTTATTAAGCAACTTTTGGTATTTTTCTTAGATTTTGAATTTAAACTTTAGTATTTTTCTTGAATTTTATTAGTTTAAAATCTTTAAAAATTCATAAAAAATAAATAAAAATCAAAAAAATAAGTTTCTTTTTCTGAAAATTTTCTTTTAATATTTAGAAGGTTTAGGAATTAAATTTTCGTTCGTAGGGCTTAATTTTGTTATACTTGCTTATTCGTCGCATTTTTATTATTCCCGTAGTTTTTTTGTGTTAAATTTCTTACTTGCTTAATCGTTAATTCTTCTTTGCATGCTTAATGTGTTTCTATGTGTAGAAATAGGAAAACAAATCAAATCTTTGAATTATTCACTTGCGCGATCACAAATTAAACCGACTTTCTATTCACACTTCGCCGAGGACAAACGACCCGGGAGGTTTTAGGGATTGCTTTGGTCAAAAGCAATCTTTTTCAATCTTTTGGAATACGTATACTACTATACTATAATTGAATTTGCCTCTTAATTACACATACTTGTTTGTATGTGTGGTTTGGGGCAAATCAAATTTTTGATGCAGCTGCCGGGGAAGTGTGTAGCGATTTCTGTGTTTCCGTTTGAAGATTAGTATTTGAAGACCCTTCCCCGTGAAGTTATAATTCCCGTTTGTGAATATTTTTCTATAAAAAATACATATACAAAAATATTTTTATTTTCTCAAATTTTTGTGAATATATAGCAAGTAATCAAAAATACCAAAAAAATCGAAAAACAACAAAAATAACCGTCTTGTGTCACTTACGAAAAAGACGCACCTCTTTTGTGAAGTAAGCTATAAGGTGGGTTTAAGGAGGGTTGTTCCAAGGAACTACAACCCAAAGGGACAAACATTTTTAAGGCGATTCGCTCCCACTACGTCCCACGCTTGCTTGCGAGTTTCACTTAAGGGAGTTACCTAAGTTTGTTGATTATTCGGTGACATAAAAATATTTTTGTATATATTTTCTCTTCTCGTTTGTTTTTGTAGTGCATGCGCACTAGAAATTCCCATTATCCAAATAATTCACCGGTAACCATTCCGAGACGTCGAAATAGACGACGTGCTCCAAACGTAGTTGAACCCGAGCTTCGTACTATCATTGAAGTTGCACCAATTGCGGATAATCGAACAATGAAGGAACTACTCCAAGCACCCACGGAAGGGTAGGAGAAGCTATCGTCATACCAGAAATTAATGAGGACCATTTTGAAATTAAGACGAATTTGCTACAATTGGTTCAAGCTAACCCATTTCATGGTTTTGAGAGGGAAAATCCCCATACTCATATTAACAATTTCAAAAGGATTACCTCGACTTTGAAATTTAGGGACGTGCCGAATGATGTGATTAAACTCATGATGTTTCCATATTCACTAGAGGGGGCCGCTAGAGTTTGGTACGACAAAGAACCTCCTAATTCTATCTTGACTTGGGACGATCTCGTAAACAAATTCGTGAATCAATTTTTTCCTCCCTCGAAGACCACCCACCTCAAAAATGAAATCTCTCGATTTATTAAAAAAATCGAGGAGACATTTGGAGAGGCATGGGAACGATTTAAGGAAATGCTTGGAGCATGTCCCCACCACGGATTTACGGAGTTAACTCAAATTGATACCTTTTATAATGGTTTAAATGAGAATGATCAAGACTCCTTAAATGCCGCGGCGGGTGGAAATCTTTTGAGTAAGACTACTAGAGAAGCCTTGAACATAATTGAGAATCAGTCAAAAGTTCATTATTCACGAAACAAACCGAATGTTTCTAGGATGAATACGACTTCTAGGGAAAGTTCTAGTAAGACGGATGATAGGATTGATAAGCTTGCGGACCAAATTTCAACCTTAGTTGAGATTGTTACTAAGAAAGTTGTCACTCCGGCTACGGTTAAAGCGGTTGAGGAATCCTGTGTTATTTGTGGTGGTGCCCATGCTTATTATGATTGTATTGGTACCGATAGCAATCAATCTAGTGTTTGCGGCAACGGGTACTTACAATCAAGTTGTCCCTCCAAACCGTGTTAGCAACCAAATGGCACCACCCGGTTTTGCTTTGTTGCAAAATAATCAAAATAGGTTTAATCAAAATCAAGGGAATAATTTTAATCAGGGAAATAATTTTCATGGTAATCAAAGTTTTCAAGCTCCAATTAATCATGCTCCAAATTTTCAAAATCAAGGATTTCAAAACCAACCTTTTCAAGCTCCTAATAATCCAGTTCAACAAGGATATCCAAATGAGTTTTCGAATTATATGAATCAACAAAATGCTTTTCAAAATACAATAAAGACGCAACAAACCGTCTTGATGAATCAACAAAATGCTTTTCAAAATAATTTGTAAAATATGTTAAGTGAATTTTTCCAAAACCATGCCTCAACTTCGGGTACTCTTCCAAGTAATACTATTCCAAACCCGAAGGGTGAGATGAAAGCAATCACTACTCGAAGTGGTGTTGCTTATGAGGGACCCTCGATTCCTACTAATCCTTCTCCAAAAAAGCTAGTGGAACAAGAAACCGAGGAGACAACGGATAAGGAGCAAACTAATTTCCAAGGAAGTACCGCTCACATCCTACCTCCGGTCATTCCTATTCTGGAACCCGATGTTCCGAAGACTTTACCTAAGCCTAATATTCCATATCCTTCTAGACTTAATGATCAAAAGCTCCGTGAAAAAGCTATGAATCAAATGGAGAAGTTCTTTCAAATCTTTCAAGATTTGCACTTTGACATTAGCTTCGCGGATGCTCTTCTTTTGATGCCAAAATTTGCCTCTACGATTAAAAGTTTTCTTACAAATAAGGATAAGTTGTTTGAATTAGCTAAGATACCATTTAATGAGAATTGTTCGGCGATGCTCCTTAAAAAGTTTCCCAAAAAGCTTGGAGATCCCGGCAAGTTTCTTATACCATGTGATTTCCCAGGAATGGATGTATGTCACGCCTTGGCTGATCTTGGCACTAGCATAAATCTTATGCCTCTTTCTATATGGAAGAAGCTTTCCCTACCCGAACTTACCCCCACTCGAATGACTCTTGAGCTAGCGGATCGATCCATTACTCGTCCTAAAGGAGTCGCCGAAGACGACTTCATCAAAGAGGGGAAGTTTTACTTTCCTACCAACTTTGTTGTTGTTGATTTTGATGCCGATCCTTGGGTTCCCCTCATTCTCAGGAGATCCTTCTTGAGGACCGGTTGTGCCTTAATTGATGTTTACAAAGAAGAAATAACCCTTCGGGTTAATGACGAAGCCGTAATTTTTAATCTCAATCAAACTACGAGATACTCCCTTAAATATGATGATATGTCGGTAAACCGAATAGACGTCATTGACGGTGCTTGTGAGGAGTATGCTCAAGAAGTGCTTGGTTTTTCTAATAATTCTATGGGTGGCAATCCCACTCCAACTTTTGAGCCTATTACTTCTAACTCTTCTCTTTCCCTCACTCTGTTCGAGGGAAGTGACTTCATTTTGGAAGAGATCAAGGCTTGTCTCAAAGATGATTCAATTTCACCAGAAATTGATCATGCCGATTTTGATCCTGAGGGAGATATTTGCTTAATTGAAAAATTGTTAAATAATGACCCGTTTCAACTCCCTCCGATGGACCTAAAGCAAGTAGAAGTGACATAACACAATAGCAACATTCAACAAAACATAATCACAAAACAAACAAAGCAAACAGCAAAAAAAACAAAAATCACATCAACCACCACAACATATCAACAAAAACAACAATCAATAACAACACACAGAAACAATCAACAAAGAAAAATGCTAACACACACAAAACCAAAAACAAAAAGCACATCAAAATCAAACACAAAACAAAAAAAACACAAGCAAAAACAAAGCAACAACAAAAAATCAAAAACACAAAACAAAAAAAACACAATAACTTCAAAACAAACACAACACAAAACAAAAACCAAAAATCACGGCAAATCCAGCACAATCAACTCACAAATATCAAAACACACAAAAATTTCACAAAAAAAAACAAAACATCACAAACAAAGCAAAAAAAAACCACCACACACAGAAAACAATCATCAGAACACATCAAAAAAAACAAAAAAGTCAAAGAACACAAACACACACACATACACAGCAAAAAAAATAAAATCAAATCACAAAAAAACAAAGACAACAAACTTAAAAAAAAGTCAATAAAATTCGATTGAAAAACAAATCAAATACACCACAACAACTCAACAAAAACCACCAAACATACTTCATATAATCAACAATCACAAACAGTAACAACAAGAAAGAAAACAAAAATCAAACAAACAACCACATCAACAAAACAAATTCCACAAAAACAAAAAACTTCAAACCAAACAATACAAACACAAAACAACAAAAACATCATAGACCACACAAAGACATAAACACAACACACATTCAACATCAAAAAATTCATCACAAAAATCATAACATTCAAAAAAACCACACATCAACCAAAAAAAGCACAACAACACAAAGGATAAATCAAAACAACACAAACAAAAACATAAACGAACAACAAAAAAACCATCACAAAACAAAAACAACAATCACAACACAAAACAAACAAAAGCAAAAACGTCATCACCAAACACAAAAATCAAAAACAAACAGTCAAACCTTCAAAAAACACAACAAAACCAAACAGCACACATCAAATACAACAACACAAAACACATCAAATACAAACAATTCCAAATCCAACACATCAACACATCACAGTCATCACCAAACAATCAAACATAAACACACAAACAAAAAAAAAAAAACATCAAACACCAAAAAGAAAAACAAAAACAATACAACAAACACACAACATCAAAGCAACAACACATCAAACAAAGCACAAACAAAAAAACACACAAATTTAAAAAAACTCAACAAAAAATACACAAAAGTCATAATCAACAAAAAACAGAACACAAACAAACCAACAACAAAAAAAACAAGACACAAAAAACATCAAACAATCAAACACATACAATCAACAACAACAAAAAAACTCACCAACACATTCACATCAATCCATACACAAACCGGAACACAAACACACAAACAAGAGAAAACACATCATAAAACAATCAGCAAAAACGAAACAAACAAAAAAAAACACACAAACAACAATCAACACATTCAAAACACAACATCCACATCAAACAAAACACAAAACAACACAACATACATAAAAAAACAATCAAAACATAACAAAACAACACAAAATCACAAAAAAAAATCATCAATCAAAAAACACACAAACAACAAACAAACACATCAAACAACAATCAAACACTTCACAACAAAAAAACAAACACACAATCAAACAAACCACATCAGTGAATCAAAAAAAAATAACACGACAAACAAAAAAAAACACCACACAAAAACAAACAAACACAAACAACAGAACAAGAGATAAAAATCAACAACAAGCACAACATAAACAAAATCAACAAATCAAAAACAAATAAAACAATTCACAATCACAAACAAACAAAAAATTTCAAAAAAACCAAATCAATAAAAGAAAATTCACAACAAACAACAATCAATCAAACCAAACACACTCATCAGCCAACACAACAAACAAATACACTCAACACAAAAAAAAAACAACAGACACAACATACAACACAAAAACAACACACATTCAAAACACACAAAAATAAAAAGTCCATCACACACACCAACCACAGCACAATCACAAACATTCAACATCAAACCAAAAATCAGCATCATAATCACAAAAACAATCACACAATAAAAAAAAAATAAAAACACACAACAGTCACAACAAGAAAAACACTAAAACAAACAATCAAAATAAAAAAAACACAAAAAACAAACAACACAACAACAAAACAAAACAAAAAATATCAAACAAAAAAACACCAATCACAAACAAATAACAAAACACAAAAAAAAACTTAAAAACATAAACTCAAACAGAATTACAGACAAACAAACTCATCAACAAACACAAATTCAATAACATCAACAAAGAAAACAAACACAAAATCAATTCAAAAAAACAAATTCAACAAAATCAAATAAGATAACAAACAACAACACAAAAACAATCAAACACAACACAAAGAGATCAAAAAACACACAACAAAAAAGTCAAATCAACATCATCAAACAAAGAAAGATACCACCAGACCAAACACAACAACAACAAAAACATCACACAAACATCAAAAAATAACAATCAAAACACAAAAACAACACAAAACAACACAGAAAACAAAACAAAACACAAACAAATCAAAACACAAACAAAACAAAAAAAAAAAAACAACATACCATTCACAAAAGTATAACAAAATAACACAAAAACACCATAACAGGCACAAAAGATAAAAAACACAAACAAAACAACACAACTCAGGGACACACAAAACACCATTCAAATAAACAACAACACACAAAAAAAAAACCAACACACACAAATTCAAAAAAAAAATCAAAGCAATCAAAACAAAACAATAACAATTCACACAAACAAAAAATCACAACAACATCAAAATAAACAACAATAAAAAACAACCAAAAAAAAAGCAAAACCGCAACATCACAAAAAATCAATCACACAGTCAATCAAAGAAACAACACACATAAACACACAAAAACAAAATAAAAAATCACTTCAACATACACACCAACATACAAGAACCAAAAAACAACATACAACAAATCACTCACACAAAGAAACAACATAACACACAAACAAAAACACAAAAAAACAAATCACCAAAAAAAAAATCAAAAAAACACACAACACAATCAACTCAACTAAATCAAACAAACAAAAAAAAAACAACAAAAATCAAACCAACACAAAACAAAAAACCATCACAAAACATCAAAACAAATCAAACACAGCACACAAAACACAAAAAGCAACCAAAACACAACAAAAACACAAATCATCACATAATACCAATCATAAAAAACACAAATCAACACCACTCAAACAATCACAAAAAAAAAATCACCAACACACAAAAAAAACAACACCACAACAAACAATCAACATAAACCCCCCACAACAACAACACAAAAACATTCACAAACAATAAGACACCATCAAAAAGTCACACAAAAAAATCACAAATCATAAATAAAAAAATCAACAACAACAAGAACAAAAAGATCAACAATCACCACAACAAAATACAAAATAAACAAAAACACAAACAAAAAAAAAATACAACAAAACAAAACATCATAAAACAGTCATAAAAAACAACAAATCACACAAACAAAACAAAAACAACAAAAAAAAAACAACACACAACCTAACAAAAAAACACACATAAATATACAAAAAACAACTCACACACATCATCAAAAAACAAGCAAGCCTCAAACAACAAAATCACAAATTCAACAAAACACACAAGCAAAAACACAGCATCAAAACACAAATCAACGAACACACTCACATCAACCAACAGAAATCAACACAACAAACAAAAACCAAAACACAGACAAAAACAAAAAACAATCAAAAACCTCAAACAGCAAAAACAAACACAAAACATCCCAATCAAACACAAAAAACAAAAAAGATCAACAAAAAAAGAACAAAAAAACAACAAAAAATAACAAAAGAAAAAACACAATTCAAAATCAACACAACAAATAATAACACAAACAAAAAAACACACATAAAAAAAATCACTAAGCATCAACAAACAAAAAACAACAACACACAAACAAACAATAATCAAAATCACACAAACATCAAAAGAACAAAAAAAAACACATCAATAAAAAACACAAATCCCAAAAAAAAAAACAACAACAAACACACAAAAAAAACACATCATCAAATCACACAAAAAAGCAACAAACACACATCACACAACACACCAAAAAAACAAAAAACAAATTCCAAAATAGACAAACAATTCACTACACATTCACACCAGTGCACAACACAAACAAAAAGACAAAAAAAAACACAACACAATCAAACAACAACAAAACAACAATCCAATCAAACAACAACCAGCAAAAAACACCCAACACACAATATCAACAAACAACCTAAAAAATAAAACAGACCACAAACAAAAAACAAAAACTAAAACATCACAACACACAAACACAAACAACAAAAAACAAACCACAACCACCACAAAAAAAAAACATAAACACACAAACACAAACAAAAAGCTAATAAAAAAAAAACACATCAACAATACAAAACCAGAAGCAACCACAATTCACATACATCAACACAAAAAACAAACAACAAAAATCAACAACAACAATAATCATGAAATCAAAAATACAAACAACACAAAAACACAACAAAAAAAATAAGGCAACACAATTCACAAAAAAAATACAAAACATCATCAACAAACAAGTCAAAAAATCAGGAAAAACAAAAAAAAAATAAAAAACGGGGGATCACACAACAAAAAAAAACAAATACAATACACCAAAATCAAAAATAAACAACCATACAAAATCCAACACAAAAAAAAAAAACACACAACACACACACACAAGAATCAAAACCAACAACAACATCAACAATCACAAAACAACCACCACAAACAAACAAAAGGTAAAATCAAAAACAAAACATAAAAATAATCAAAAAAAAAAATTCAACACAAAACAATCCAAAATAAAACAATCACAACAATACACATCAACTCAAACAACCAAAAAAAACAAAAAAAAAACACAAAACAGCCAATAAAAACAAACATCAACAAAGAAAAACAAAAACAACAAAAGAACAAAACCACACACAAATCACAAAACAAACAAAATAACACAACAAACAAACAACAAACAAAATCATAACAAATCAATCAAAACCCTAGTCAACACACACTATCAAACATACAATCAACAATAAAAAAAAACAACAAAAAAAAAAACAACACACACAAGCACACACATCAACACAACAAAACACACACACACAAAAACCTACACACAAACATCATACATCAAAACACAGATAAACAAACACACCCAAACAAAACACACATAACCAAACAAAATCCAATCAAATCAAAACAAATCAATCAAAAATACACCACAAACAAACACACAACACAATAAAACAATTCAAAACAAATCAAAAACACACAAAAAACAAAAAAAAAATCAACATCAAAACAACACAGAACAGTCAAAGAACAAATCAAACCACAATCAAAATCACACACAACACAATCAAACAAAAAAAAATCACAATATCAAAAACAAACAAATCAAAACAATAACAAAACATTCAAAAACAAACACATCATCACATCAATCACACACAATTCAAACAATCAATCACACCACAAAACAAAAAAAACACAAACAACATCAAAAACATAATTACAAACATAAACAACAAACCACAAATAAAAGCAAAACAAAAAAAAATCAAAACCAAAAAAAACAAACAAAGAAAGACACACAAACAACAACAACAAACACAACACAAACATCACCAACCACATCACTAAAAACAATCAAACATACAACAAAACAAACAACACAACAGACTAAACAAAAACACACAATACACAGCACAAAACAACACAAAACAAATCACATCAATCACCAACAAAAAAAAACATCACAAAACACAAACAGAAAGACACAAAAATAAAAATCACACATTCAAACAAACATCACAACAATACAAATCAAAAAATCAAAAAAACAAACAAAAACAAAAAACACTTCACACAAAAAAACAACAACAAAAAGCAATCAAAAACAGACAAAAATCATCAAAAATCATCACATCAAAACAATACAGCACAGATCACACACAAACAAAAATAAAGACAAGAAAAACACAACACACAACACAAAATCAACAAAATCACACAATACAACAACAAATCAAAAAAAAATCCCCTCCCAAAAAATCAACACTCATAACAACATAACATCAAACAACACAAAACAAAACAACCCAAATCATAATCAAACAAATCACAAAAAAACACAATCAAAAATAATACAACAGAAATATTCAACATAAAAAGCAACAACAACAGACAAAAAAAAAACAAAAACAACATTCAAAGGATAAAACAATCAAAAAATCAACAACAAACAAAAAAAACAAACAACCATCAAACATCAAAGCACAAAAACAAATCATTTCAAACAACACACACAAACAAAAAAAAAAAAAATCAAAAACAAACAACATAAAAAATTCAATTTCACACAAAATTACAACAAAAATCATTCAAACAATCCACAAAAAAACACACAGATCAATCTCACATCATATGAAACACATACATCAAAATCAACAAAAAAAACAACAAAAACACAAGTCATCACAGACAACAAATCACACACACAAAAAAAAATAAAAACACAACATAAACAACAAAAACAATCTAACAAAACACAAAAAAGAGGGAAGTTTTACTTTCCTACCAACTTTGTTGTTGTTGATTTTGATGCCGATCCTTGGGTTCCCCTCATTCTCAGGAGATCCTTCTTGAGGACCGGTTGTGCCTTAATTGATGTTTACAAAGAAGAAATAACCCTTCGGGTTAATGACGAAGCCGTAATTTTTAATCTCAATCAAACTACGAGATACTCCCTTAAATATGATGATATGTCGGTAAACCGAATAGACGTCATTGACGTTGCTTGTGAGGAGTATGCTCAAGAAGTGCTTGGTTTTTCTAATAATTCTATGGGTGGCAATCCCACTCCAACTTTTGAGCCTATTACTTCTAACTCTTCTCTTTCCCTCACTCTGTTCGAGGGAAGTGACTTCATTTTGGAAGAGATCAAGGCTTGTCTCAAAGATGATTCAATTTCACCAGAAATTGATCATGCCGATTTTGATCCTGAGGGAGATATTTGCTTAATTGAAAAATTGTTAAATAATGAAACCCGTTTCACTCCCTCCGTGACCTAAAGCAAGTAGAAGTACAAGACAAAATCTTCATTTGAAGAGCCTCCGGAATTACGTAAAAGATTTTACCATCTCATTTGGAATATGCTACTTAGAAGGGACATCGATAAGTTACCCGAGTGATTATTGAAAAAAGTTTAAAAGATGATGAAAAAGAAGCCCTCTTAAAGGTGCTTAAATCACATAAACGGGCCATTGCATGGAAAATCACTGACATCAAGGGTATTGACCCTACGGATTTTGCACTCTACAACATCTTGATAGAGGAAGGTTATAACCCGCAGTAAAAATCAAAAGACGGTTAACCCAAAAATTCATGAGGTAATCAAAAAGGAAGTTATCAAACTCCTTGATGTTGGAATGATTCACCCGATCTCTGATAGTCCGTGGGTAAGCCCCATTCATTGTGTACCCAAGAAAGGTGGTATAACCGTAGTTGCTAATGAAGATAATGAATTGATTCCAACATGATTAGTTACCGGGTGGAGAGTTCGTATTGACTATAAGAAATTAAATGAAGCCACTTGAAAGAATCATTTTCCGTGCCATTTATGGACCAAATGTTAGAAAGATTAGCCGGAAATGAGTTTTATTGTTTTCTAGATGGATTTTCGGGATATTTTCAAATCCCAATAGATCCCCAAGACCAAGAGAAAACCACTTTCACATGCCCTTATGGAAAAAAAAAAAAAAAAAAAAAGTAAACAAAAAAAAAAAAAAAAAAAAAAACTAAACGTTTTCGCTTACCGTCGCATGCCATTTTGGCTTGTGTATTGCTCTCGGTACCTTTCCAAGTGTATGAGGTCCATAATTCCATCTATACAATCGAAAAGACTATGGAAGTTTTCATGGATGATTTCTCGGTATTTGGGGATAGTTTTGCTTCTTGCCTCTCCAATTTAGACAAAATGCTAAAAAGGTGTGAAGACACGAATTTAGTTCTAAATTGGGAGAAGTGCCGTGGATTTTTCCAAAATTTTAAATTATTTAGTTTCTTAGGTTTATGCTTTAAGGTTTAACCTTTAATATACCCAAATGTGGAGTTTTAATCCCTGTCGTGACATAATACCAACTGTTTTTAAAAAGTTTAGTCATTTATAAGCGTAATATACCTTAAAATACTAGTATAAATATAATAATTGTTGCATTTCATAAAATGATATTAAATGTGATACTCAACCCTGTGAAAAAACATACTAAAATGATATTAAGTACCTTTAGAATCGCAATGTTACAAAAATATAGTAAAATTTCCATATTTGGTAAAAATCCACTATAAGGGTATCAAAAATGTTTTTAGCAATATAGAACCCTTATAGCGGATTTTTCTAAAATTTTAAATTATTTAGTTTTTTAGGTTTATGCTTTAAGGTTTAACCTTTAATATACCCAAATGTGGAATTTTAATCATTGTAGTGACATAATACCCACAGTTTTTAAAAAGTTTAGTCATATATAAGCGTATTATACCTTAAAAATACTTGTATAAATGTAATAATTGTTGCATTTCATAAAATGATATTAAATGTGATAGTCAACCCTGTGGAAAAACACATCTAAAATGATATTAAGTACTTTTAGAATCGTAATGTTACAAAAATATAATAAAATTCCTATATTTGGTAAAAATTCACTATAAGGGTATTGAAAACGTTTTTAGTAATATAGAACCCTTATAGTGGATTTTTCTAAAATTTTAAAATTTTTAGTTTTTTGGGTTTTTGCTTTAAGGTTTAACCTTTAATATATCCAAATGTGGTGTTTTAATCATAGTAGTGAAATAATACCAACTGTTTTTAAAAAGTTTAGTCATTTATAAGCGTATTATACCTTAAAATACATGTACAAATGTAATAATTGTTGCATTTCATAAAATGATATTAAATGTGATACTCAACCCTGTGAAAAAATACATCTAAAATGATATTAAGTACTTTTAGAATCGCAATGTTAAAAAAACTTAGTAAAATTTCCATATTTGGTAAAATTCCACTATAAGGGTATCGAAAACGTTTTTAGTAATATAGAACCCTTATTGTGGATTTTTCTAAAATTTTAAATTATTTCGTTTCTTGGGTTTATGCTTTAAGGTTTAACCTTTATTATACCCAAATGTGGAGTTTTAATCCTTGTAGTGACATAATACCAACTGTTTTTAAAAAGTTTAATCATTTATAAGCGTAATATACCTTAAAATACTTGTATAAATGTAATAATAGTTGCATTTCATAAAATGATATTAAATGTGATACTCACCCTGTGAAAAAACACATCTAAAATTATATTAAGTACTTTTAGAATCGCAATGTTATAAAAATATAGTAAAATTTCCATATTTGGTAAAAATCCACTATAAGGGTATCGAAAATGTTTTTAGTAATATAGAACCCTTATAGCGGATTTTTCTAAAATTTTAAATTATTTAGTTTCCTGGGTTTATGCTTTAAGGTTTAACCTTTAATATACCCAAATGTGGAGTATTAATCATTGTTGTGACATAATACCAACTGTTTTTAAAAATTTTAGTCATTTATAAGCGTATTATACCTTAAAATACTTGTATAAATGTAATAATTGTTACATTTCATAAAATGATATTAAATGTGATACTCAACCCTGTGAAAAAACACATCTAAAATGATATTAAGTACTTTTAGAATCGAAATGTTATAAAAATGTAATAAAATTTCTATATTTGGTTAAAATTTACTATAAGGGTATTGAAAACGTTTTTAGTAATATAGAACCCTTATAGAGGATTTTTCCAAAATTTTAAATTATTTAGTTTCTTGGGTTTATGCTTTATGGTTTAACCTTTAATATACCCAAATGTGGTGATTTAATCATAGTAGTGACATAATACTAACTATTTTTAAAAAGTTTAGTCATTTATAAGCGTATTATACCTTAAAATACATGTACAAATGTAATAATTGTTGCATTTCATAAAATGATATTAAATGTGATACTTAACCCTGTGAAAAAATACATCTAAAATGATATTAAGTACTTTTAGAATCGCAATGTTATAAAAATGTAATAAAATTTCTATATTTGGTAAAAATTCACTATAAGGGTATTGAAAACGTTTTTAGTAATATAGAACCCTTATAGTGGATTTTTCCAAAATTTTAAATTATTTAGTTTTTTGGGTTTATGCTTTAAGGTTTAACCTTTAATATACCCAAATGTGGTGTTTTAATCATAGTAGTGACATAATACCAACTGTTTTTAGAAAGTTTAGTAATTTATAAGCGTATTATACCTTAAAATACATGTACAATTGTAATAATTGTTGCATTTCATAAAATGATATTAAATGTGATACTCAACCCTATGAAAAAACACATCTAAAATGATATTAAGTACTTTTAGAATGGCAATGTTACAAAAATGTAGTAAAATTTCCATATTTGGTAAAAATCCACTATAAGGGTATCGAAATCGTTTTTAGTAATATAGAACCCTTATAGTGGATTTTTCTAAAATCTTAAATTATTTAGTTTCTTGGGTTTATGCTTTAAGGTTTAACCTTTAATATACCCAAATATGTAGTTTTAATCATTTTAGTGACATAATACCAACTGTTTTTAAAAAGTTTTAATATACCCAAATATGGAGTTTTAATATACCAACTGTTTTTAAAAAGTTTAGTCGTTTATAAGCGTATAATAACTTAAAATACTTGTATAAATGTAATAAATGTTGCATTTCATAAAATGATATTAAATGTGATACTCAACCCTGTTAAAAAACACATCTAAAATGATATTAAGTACTTTTAGAATCACAATGTTACAAAAAATAGTAAAATTTCAATATTTGATAAAAATTCACTATAAGGGTATTAAAAACGTTTTTAGTAATATAGAATCCTTCTAATGGATTTTTCCAAAATTTTAAATTATTTAGATTCTAGGGTTTCTGCTTTGAAGTTTAGCATTTAATATACCAAAATGTAGTGTTTTAATTATTTTAGGGACATAACACCAACCGTTTTTAAAAGATTTAGTCATCTATAAGTATATTATACCTTCAAATACTTGTATAAATGTAATAATTGTTGCATTTCACAAAAATATGTAATACTCCACCCTTAAACGTGAAAAAACTCATCTAATATCGAACCCTTATAGTCCTTTTAGAATTGCAATGATACAAAAATGTAATAAAATTTTCATATTTGGTAAAAATCATGGTTGTGACATCGGTGTTTAAACCACTTGAACTTTGGTACAATCAATGACCTTGCAAGAAAAGATTTAGTTCGAGTCTTACCTAGATTAAAGTTTGAGAAAGATCATCTCTGCTCCGCGTGTCAACTAGGAAAGAGCAAAAACATACCCACAAACCTAAAACTGAAAACACCAACTTGGAAGTTCTTCATACCCTTCATATGGATTTATGCGGATCAATGCGAGTTCAAACAATTAATGGGAAGAAATGATATGAATGGAGCCATGCTTAAGTAACCTAATAAAAGCCAAATTTTGGTTGCCTCGATATGGACTTAATTTTGATGACATTTGATCTTTTGAAAAAGGCTAGGAACTAATTATTGCGTTTTAACCATTCTGCTTTATTTTTGGAATTAATAAGTATCGCAATAAAGTCTTAAAGAACATTTGGGTAAATGACTTAAATTAAATCTTGAGATACAATATTAGGAATAAGGGAGGAAAAGTAATACATAATTAGCTTTATGAGCAGTGTTAGCATCATAACTTGTATTTTACAATGATCTTGTTTTTAAGCTTGTCTTGGATAAGTGAAAGTCGGAGACGATGAATTTATCCTATTGGACACTCTTGGGCTTTTTGTTCCGTGGTCCTGAAAGTTATCAATGAATAATGAAAGCAATACATTATGTAACATATGAATAAGTTGTAAGTTGGAAATTATGAAAATCATAAAAATAGAAAAATATTGAAAAATAGGAAAACGGGGTGTTTTAAAACGTGTGATTTCTTAACTCTCCCCACAAAAGACTTTGCTACTTTTCAAAGGATTAGTTTGGGGAGGTTTTGAAGTATTTGGTTTTAGAGCATATAACATTGCGTGGGGATACGGCAATTACTTAGTTTGGGGAATTTTGATATGTGAGAAATCACATATCCATTTTATATAAAAAAATGACCCTAAAAATATGAAATAATACAAATTATGCTTGTATATTGTGTATTTTGTCTTTTGTGATTTGTAGGTGCGTATATTTCTAATATGACATGAAGAGGGCCAAAATGGGACAAAAACGAACACGAGAATGGAAAGAGTACACAAGAGCCGGGTGTTTATTAGCAAGGGTCAACAAAAGTCAACCTTGGTCAAAATTGGAAATTCCTAAACCTTGAAAATTCCTAAATGGTCCTAAATGCTAAAACTTCTCACAATTATAATCCAAAATCTTTTCATCGTTAGTCCTTGGTTATTTCATGGTTAGTCCTTAAAACTAATAAGGACTAATGGATGTTAAAATTAACCAAAGTCTATTTTTATCAAGTCCAGTTCAAATCAAACCGGGTCAGGCCCAATTGTTTACACAATATCCCAACTCTGGATATACTCCTTCTTCTTAAACGTTTCACGCGCCAAAATTAGAATCAGAAAAAGCTATGATCTAGAGCATGAATGCTACTCGACCTATGTGGACTCAAAGATTCTAATATAAAGCTCCAGCTCAGCAAGTGAAATGTCACTCCTTGATTCTCATTGGCTGAGCTGACACCTTCTGACAACAAGGACTGACACGCATTCACCAAAGAAACACAACAATTGAGGGATTTTTATACTAAATCTAGTTGAAAAGAAGCACAATCAGTTCTCAATGATTGGATTGCCAAGCTGGCAATCCGTGTGACTTCTCTAAATCCAAGGGCTACAATTAAAGATGTTAATTTAGTTGAGGATCAATGGCTAAGAATGAAGATGCTAAGGAGAGTCTAACCACCTCAAAGGCTCCTAAATCCGGTTATAAATACCACCTCACATTCACTTAGATGGGCCAGTTTTTTTTGGAGTTTTTTTCTCTTTCCTTTTTCAGCTTATTTAGCATAGTTAGTTTTTAATTCAGCAATGTTTAGCTTATAGCTTGTTGTATCCTTTCCTTTTCCAAACGTATTGTATCCTTTAATCAATCAATAAAAGTTTAGTTTTACCTTCAAATCTCTTGTTCATTTTCTATATTTGATATAACCAAATAACACTGTTTCATAAGCTCATTTGTTCATAAGCCGTTTAAGCTCTTAAATACTTGAATACTCCTTGGAATTGGATGACTGATATTCAAGTATGGTAATAGTTCCTGAAGGTCAGGAGTTAGGATTAAAGGAATAAGCCAAGATTTGGAAGTGGATCAAGCTTGGAAGTGATCCAATGGCTTATTCCCTAGCTGAGATGCTAGAGCTATAAACTAGAGCTCTATGGAGCATTATAATCTCTGTTCTTGCTGAGATTTGAGGTTTAAATTCCTTTTTCCATTTGCTTTTAAAAGTTCTAGTTTAATTTTGCTTAAAATGCTATGTTCTAAATCTGCTAGTGTAGCTTAGTGTAAGTGTTGTTAAATCTGCTTATATTAGTTTGTTTGTTGTTATTCTATCCTACCTGAGTTTTGTTAATGTTTATTAAAGTTAATGGATCATTAGTTTGCAAAGTAGCTTGAATCTGTGTCTATGATGCTCATATTTTGATCTGTCATAATCTAGAGTTGAATTTGTTAAAACTTGTTATATTACCTTTGTTTGAAGTTAGTAATTAGTAATAAACAGTTTTGCATAATTGATATGGATTAGATTGTAAGAAATCAAGGTTTTAGGACTTAAAGGGGTGTTTGGATAGCAGTTTTAGCTTAAGACTAAAACTGTTTTGGCCATCTTTTGACCAATAAGCCAAATTGATTTGGTTTTATTTTAGTCTAGGTAAAAGTTTTTATCAGTTTTAGTAATTTTTCAGCAAAAGTAATAGGGTTTTGAGCTTATATGCTTATTTTCATAAGAAATCAGTCAATAATTTAGTTTATTTAGGAATTGTCTTAAATTTTCTTCTTTGTAGTGTTTTTGAGTCCAAAACTAGTTAGCATTCAGTGTTACTTTATTTCAGTTAAGTGTCAAAAGGAATTGAGTCATAGAGTTAGTTTTTCAGTTTATCAAAAATCTCAAAAAGCCAAAAATATTTTATTGTAACTGTCAGTTTTAACAGCTCATTTTTCCAGTTATTTTCTAGATCAATATTTTAAAAAATTGCTTTTAGGTGTTCATTATTGGTAGTTTTAATCTGTTTAGAAATTTTAAGTTTTGGTTTTAGCTTATTGAGGCCTATTCATAGCTTAAAAGTAGTCAATTAAACTGTCATAGTTCTTTTGAGCCTTAATCTTAGCAAACTGATTTGGGAATTAAATGAGCTTATCAGCCCATAACTTGAGCTTATTATTGATCTTAGGTGCTTATTAGGTATAAAGAACCAGATAAGTTTAGCCTTTTAGCTTTTTCAAAAGATTATTAAGGAGTTTAGAAGCTTAGCAGCCTTAAGTGTAAGCTAGCGGTACTAACCTTAAGTTAGTACTGCTGAGCTTCTTTGATGATCATTTTAGCTTATTTGTTTGCTCAATTTCTCTCCTTAGTGCTTATTAGGTTTAGGTTTAGTTAAGTTTTTAGGTTACTTAGTTTTTTGTTGCTTTTTGAGTCTTAAAAGTCCAAATTCCTTTAAGCTTAAAGTCTTAAGTGTTAGTTTTCATATCTGTCATTCTCTTTAGCTTATTTCTAGCTTATTTTTTATTTTTAGAAAAAGTCATTTCACAAAAGTTGTTTAATATCAGATGTTTAATAAGTTTTTTGCAAAAAGTTTTAAAAAATAAAAATATTTTCAAAAAGGATGCTATGGGGGTCGAACCCATGACCTCTCCCTTTGCACACACTAGTCTCAAACATAACACACACCAAACCAACGTGCCCTTGGGTCTTTTCTGTTAGATATCTATCTCAAAATTATCTTATAGTTTATTTGTAGTTTAGCTTAAACGTGCTTTTCTGCTTATTTTGAGCTTATTCTTTAAGCAATTTTACAAGTTAGTATTTTTCCTAGATTCTACTCAGTTCAATCAATTTTCCATAATTTTTCTAGAATTTTTAGGAATAGTTTACTATTTTAAATTAATTTTCTAGATTAAAATCATTTTTAATTCATAATAAATAATATAAAAAGCAAAAAATTATAATTTTTTTCAGAAAATTATTTTTGGTCAATTAGGATTTATCAAAATTAAATTTGCGTTCGTAGGGCTTAATTTTGAGATACTTGCTTATTTGTCGCGTTTTCCCGAGTTTTTTGTGTTTAATTGCTTAATTGCTAGGTCGTTTATTCTTCTTTGCATGCTTTATGTGTTTTTATGTGTAGAAATTGGAAAACAAATCAAATCTTTGAATTATTCATTTGCGCGATCACAAACTAAACCGATTTTCTATTCACACTTCATCGAGGGCAAACGACCCAGGAGGTTTTAGGGGTTGCTTTGGTCAAAAGCGATTCATTTAAATCTTTTAGAATACATATACTACTATACTATAATTGACTTCGCCTCTTAATTACACATATTTGTTTATGTGTGTGGTTTGGAGCGGATCATTGGGCTTAGTTTATATTGCTGGGATATCATTAGAGCCAAAGTTACAATTGCTGAGCAAATTCTTAACCCTTGAAGCATTATTTGAGGGGAGGTCAATTGAGAATGAATGAATGTGATTAAAACATCAAGTAGATATGGATGAAGGGTCAGGACAACCCACTGATCCCCAACCTACATCCACATTTACTCAACTCTACAATAAAGAAACCAATCATTGTTCCATCATCATATCAACCCAAAAAGACCCAAAAACCTAGGACAGCCATAAGGGCCACTGAGATATCTCAGTCAAGTGGATGTATTAACCTTGTTGAAGATGAGACTGTCTATATGGAGTGGGAAGACAGAATAGAAAGGGCTGCCACTACTGCTTTTAGCTTAGATGCAAAACAGGACAATGGTAATATAAATAGGACCCAATCCATGGCAACACTGAATGAGTCTTTTCCTCAGGGAACTGATTTAGGTAGTGGTCCTAGGTGTCAAGATACCATATTAGGGGTGTAGATGCTCAAACTAGGTTTAAGACTACGTTTAAAAAGTCCAATGATCCACCTCTCTCAAGAGGTTACACACTTAGAAGTGGGGAGGACAGTATGAAACTATTAGAATTGATGGCACTTTGTACAAAATTGTTAGATTTGGTGAGCAAAAAGAAAAGAGAGATGTTGTGAGTTGAAAATAGAAAGAAAGATGTGTGAATAAAAATAGAAATGAGTGATTTTATGAGCAAAAAGAATTAAGAGATATTGTGAGCATAAAAACATAAAGAGAGCTTGTAAGAATCTAAAGTTAAGATGGAAATGCTTGTTGGAACAGCATTGGTGTTTATACTGCTAGGCATATACTTAATACTACCAGTATTAAGTTAGTACTGCCAGGCAAATCTTAATATTGCTGGGTAAAGTTAATACGGTTGGGCTTAAAGTTAGTGTTGTTAGGCTAAAATTAGTACTGTTGGATGACCGTTAGTACTGTTTGAGGTATAACAGAATTCTTAATTAATTAATAGCCGTTGAGATATTTTCACCAACAACTTCGCTTATAGGGGTCTATAGTTTGGAAAATTCTTGATATTTCTTTCTCTTATAAGTTTTCTTTGAGAAAAAGATTCGATTTTATTAAGTCAATCAAATCAAAACCCTAAGTGCTCTCTACATAATCTCAATTAACTTTTCCAAGCTCACACACTCTGATAAACGATCTTATCCCAGAACCCTAATCAAGCTTCTCTTCATCAAATGGCGAATTTAGACTTTTGTGATACTCATAACATGGTCGCTTTCTTGAACAAATCAGAGGGAAGTAAAGGTTTTCATCACATAGTAGATTTCCTCAACACAAGTCACATAAAGTTTGCTCTCACTAAAAATCCTACTATTTATACTTCACTTATTCAACAGTTTTGGCAAACTGCTTCTACAAGCACACTTGAAGATGGAGAAGTGGAAATAACTACAACCATAGATGGCCAACTCAAGACTATTACTGAAGCATCTCTTAGAAGACATATCAAGTTTGAAGATGCTTATGGTATTAGTTCACTACCTAATACTGAAATTTTTGAGCAACTTGCTGTTATGGGGTATGCTTCTGATTCTAACAAGTTAACTTTCCAAAAGGGTCACTTTTCCCTTCAATGGAGATTCTTAATACATACTAATCTTCATTGCTTAAGTCCCAAGAAGACTGCTTGGGAGCAGTTTAGTAGCAACATAGTCAGTGCTATCATTTGCCTGGCCACAAATAGGACTTTTAACTTTTCTAAAATGATTTTTGAGGGCATGGTAAAAAATTTGGACAGTAGGTCTAAATTCTTGATGTATCCTAGATTCATTAAAATCCTTTTGAACAAACATCAGAGATTGCTTCTACCTCCCAAAAGAACTTATGTTGCTCTTACCCTTACACAAAAATTATTTAGCAACATGATAAGGGTTTCCAAGGGTTATACTGTGACAACCATGACTTGAGTATGTTAGTCAAACTATTAGTGTTGACTTATGTATCTGTTGCAATGAATGGGTTATGTGATTATATGTATTTATATGCATTTATATGGATTATGTGAGAAATTGGTAGTCAATCTATTGATTGTGATCATCTCAATGAGATTGGAATGGTGGTGACATTGGTTGAATTCATTTCGTTCACTTTTGGCGACAAGGAAATGATTTTGTGATTTAAGCGTTTTAGTGATTTATCGTGTAAGTATTATTACGTATACGTATTTATGTGTTAGTAATGTTAGGTATGAATATGTGTTACTAGTTAGAATAAGAATGAAATGTGAATTTCTATTTTTGGAAAGTTATGTTAAAATGAAAATAAAAAGTTATTTATCTTAAAAGTCTAGTAAATTGCGTTTACGCAAAAAGGTATACTCGAATAAGCTTAGGTTTTATAAAAACTTAAGGTAATGCAAATAATTAAGTAATTAATAAAAAAATTAAAAAAAATATATAAAAGGGAAATCGGCCAAAAAGAAAAGAAGAAAAAAAAGGAAAACAAATCTTACACTAATTAAAATTGGTAAAAGATATCTATCCTAAACCTTTTTGTAAATCTTATAAATATCAAAAACCCTTCTCCCCCTTGTTTTTAATTGTCCCAGCCAAATTTTATCAAAGGATAAAGAAGAAAAATATTTTTTTTTCAAGTTTGGTAATTTTTGTGTTCAAGATTCGAAGATTTAAGGTATAAATTATAATCCTTTGAGTTAATTATCATTAAAAACATGTAATAATTATTATGATGGATAATTAAGGTTTCATAACATCTGTAATTAATGATATAATAAACATGTTATAATTATTAGGTTTTAATTAGGATCATATGGGTGTTTTCGTTAGGGTTTAGATCGCGTTAGAATTTGATTTAGATTATGACAGAATTTAGGGCTGTGTTGTTTGGCTGATATCTCAATGATGGTAATAGCTTTTTTCATGTTTCCGGTGCCTATGATGTAACTCAGAGAGTTTAGTTTCCAGAACATCCAGCCTCAAAGGTTTTTGAGGTCGGGAAGTCAGTCAAACGTTGGTTGCAAGAAAAGTTGTCAAAGGAGTAAATACGGGTCAGATTACGAGGTATAAAACCCCTACTTAAAATTCGAATTTAGCTTAGCCCTTTTTCAAGAGTTTATTTCTATGTGTCTATTAGAAATCCCCAATCCCCCAAAGGAGAGCTTCTGATTTGGAGTCTAAGTTTGGTTTTAGGTCCAAACTTTTTAGTGTGCAACAGTATTCCGAATGGGACGGTATTTGAAAAGTTGATTTTTCTTAGGAGTACTTGGTTCATGTACAAGCTCTTGGGAAATCAAGAAGGTAGTTAATATACTCATAAATGAACATAGGTGATTTTTGGTATGAATTATGGAGGTCAGTAAGTAGAGGTTTTGAGTACGTTAAGTCACGTTAAAATTCTGCAGTTTTGAACAAATTGTGACTAACTAGTGAAACTTGTTAACGAAGTGGTTAAAGTTGGGTATGGTGTCGGGGTGACCCATGGGGTTAATAGAACACCTTATACATCCATCATATGATTGTTACATGTGCATTAAGCTTTTGGCTTAGTAGCGTGTAACACGAGTTATTTTGTTGTTTAGATTTGTGCTAGTTGTTTGTGAAGCTTTTTGTTAGAATCTTTTGGAAAGCTAAGCAAAAGTGAGTTTCCATAGTCCCATTTTTCTGCATGTTTATTTTTGGGGTGCAGAATGAGCTGTCTTCTAATCGTTTAAAAAGTTTTTAAGCTTGCTGTAGTTATGTTATTGGAATCGTGGGTACGTTCGATCCCGTTGTGTTGCGATAATGATATTTTGGCTATTGGTGGGATCCCAATATGCAAAACGAGGTGTGACGGTGGTAAGACTGTGTGAGCTAATATGAGGCCATGTAGCGCACATATTTTATTTGAAATGATTGTGATCGTCGGGCCAGTCTCTGTCCCGTTTGGTTAATTGGTGTCTTGATTGTTTAGGTAATTGCATGCAGCTAATTGAAAGTTTATTTTGGATATTGGTTATGTCGAAACCTATGATTCTCCGCTTAACTTATGTTGATTTTTTAAGCATCATTTCAGGTGATCTTATGGTGCTCAGATAGAGAGAAGATGGCTTAGAAGAGGACCGTAGGACGCTTTGGAGTTTCTTTATGCTTCTGTTTGAATAAATGCGTTTGCATGAATTGTTTGGATTATGTTTTGCATGTCATTTATTGACGAGACCTCTTTCTCATTAATAAAGTCATCATTAGGTTTTGGGTATTGTTATGACACTTTGTGTCTTTTCTTTACTTTAGTTTTCATTTTAGTATATTCTATATAGACACCATGTGTTGTGATGATATCCATTCTTATTTACGCCTCGCGTTTCCGCCTTGGCGGGGTGTGACACTCAGTTTGTGCATGCTCAAGATTTCAAGTTCAACCAAAAGTTTCTTACTTAAATGCAGTAAAAATGATCTTTAGATACCTAAAGGGTCGACCCAATTTAGGCCTTTGGTATCCTAAGGACTCTCCTTTTATATTGGAAGATTTTTCAGATAGTGACTATGCAGGTGCCAGTTTGGACAGGAAATCCACAACAGGAGGTTGTCAATTTCTTGGTTCAAGGTTAATCTCTTGGCAATGTAAAATGCAGACTGTAGTGGCTAATTCAACTACTAAAGCTGAATATATTGCTGCTTCTCACTGCTGTGGTCAAGTACTTTGGATCCAAAATTAGATGTTAGATTATGGATACAATTTTATGCAGACAAAGATTCATGTTGATAATGAGAGTGCCATTTGTGTTGTCAAGAATCCTGTCTACTATTCTAAAACAAAACATATAGAGATTAGGCAGCATTTCAATAAAGACTCCTATGAGAAGAGATTGATAGAGATGGTTAAAATACATACTAATAATAATGTAGCTGATTTGCTCACTAAAGCTTTTGATGTGAGTAGATTTAATTTTCTGGTGGCACGCATTTGTATGCTTAATCTGTAGCTTTCATGATCTTAGGGGAGGTTAATGGTGTATAAGTGCAACGGATTATACACAAGTACTAATTGGATTGAAGTTGGAAGGTAAACATGATGATCAATTACTTAATACTGTTAGGCTTAGCTTTCTCTATTTGAAGAAACTTTGTACTGCTGGTACAAAAAGTTTATACTGCTAGGCTTGGTTAGTACTGCTTAGTTGACATGGTTTGGAGATGCTCTTTAGAAGAATTTGAAGCTTAATCTGATATCTCAAGATTTAGTACTGGTATGTTGTTTTGGTTAACAGTTCTTAACTTTTATTCATGGGCTATGCATAGAATATAGGATCCTCAAAATTTCCTCTTCTTTGTCTACTAGTTATTTCTATGTGCTTGTGCCGAATAGAGGTATGTTATTGCATAGTTATTAGAAACATGTTCATACGTGAAACTAATATTAATACTGATAAGTACTTCTAATTACCATTAATATTGTTGGTGCATATCCAAGCACCTGAGGGTGAAGGTTCAGCAACACTGTAACACCCCCAAATTGGGTCGCAGCGGAATAAGGGTCCGGGGCGGGTTACTTCTCAGATCAATAACACAAGATATATAGAAGAACAATCAAAAAGTCATTTTAAAAATTGATACAGTTAATTACCAAATATTTGATACAAATAGTCTCGAAGCTTTAACTTGTTCCTTGTTATTATTACAAAGATACTGGTTCACAACACATGAGTTTCCCAAAACATAATGCAACCATATCTTTAGCATGACATCCCAAAACAAAATCACCAATGTATCCTTGGTACCTTATGCTTACTGGTCTCCTGAAAAACATTGCTTTAAAACGTCAACAATAATGTTGGTGAATTCATAAGTTTGATAAATCATATATTGTAGGACCATAAGATTTCCCAAGTGTATGATAATGCAACAGATGCAGACATCATATAAATGTAATTACGTTGCCCTAAGCTCATGACACTGAAGCTCGACATAAATGAATACCATATAAATGGCCTACATTGCCCGTGATGATGTTCTAACCCACAACATCCTATGTTCGACATGGTATACGTTCGTTTGCCCAGTGATAGCTAATCACCCGAACACGGATGTCAATCCCAATAGATATATTCATAACATTCGCGCTCACAATCCAGTAACTGACAGTTCATGATAATGGGCTCAATTAGGGTTATCGCTACTTAGGAAACACGTAATCATAATGTAAAACTTAACCACTTGTGTCCATTTGTAAAACAATGCATGTTTCTCACCCGAAAAA
This sequence comes from Tanacetum coccineum, assembly GCA_026074375.1. Lineage (NCBI taxonomy): Eukaryota > Viridiplantae > Streptophyta > Magnoliopsida > Asterales > Asteraceae > Tanacetum > Tanacetum coccineum. The sequence continues at coordinate 55,530 of BQNB010011304.1, read as the reverse complement.
CTTATAAAACAAAATCATGTAAAACGTGGGGCTATGAACTCACCTCAAGTGAGTGATTCGATAATATACTTCACAAGTGAAAACGCATCACTAAATCGTCCGAATGCAACCTATATATTTATAGGTCGTATAAGTATCAAGTACTTTGATTTACTACATCATATATAATCCTATATTAGTTACATCATACTATCGTTCGGGCTATCATAATTAAGAGGTCGTGTAGTGACGTATGAGGAGCTAGGACACTTTAAATCGTAAATCCAACAACTCGTCGATACGCCACCCCGAAGAGGCCTCATTATGAAACTCTCTAGTAATATTAACCACATATAATTCTATATAGCGACATCACTGTCTAATCGTTTTCGTGAAATCATATTTATAAAGTAAAAACGTTTATAAATACGCCTTTAGCAAAAATGACCTAACTTTATCGTTTTAAGTCCGTTTCTCGCGTTTCTTACATCCACGCTTTCGTATTAAAACAAGTGATCAAAATATTATGTTTTTAAGTTTTCAACATTCTGTGGTGAATAGTGTTTTTACTGTTCATAACAGCTATAAACTTATTTTTATGTTTTAATTAGCGTAAACTCGTAAATGTAATAACTTATCCGTTTTAATCCTGATTTTAGCGATTCCTTCGAGCACGTCTTTGTTATTGAAAGATATATCATATTTTATAAAGTTGGGTCTGCTGATGAATAGTAACTTTTACTGTTCATAGTTTTTAAAATCACTTTTATAAACTTTAATTATTGTCAACGTCGTAGTTTATTCGTTATAGCTCCGTTTTTAGCGATTCTTTCGAGCACGTTCTCGTAACTAAACATTCTATTTATTTATGATGTTTTTCAAAAATAAAGTCTCCTGATGAACAGTAACTTTTTATAAAAGTATTTATAGTCGTAAACTCGCATAATCCGTAACTTCTTCGTTATTGTTTGAAAAATCACGATTCTTATCTTTTTGGAATCCTAAAAATATGTGTGATTTAATAAAAACAACAAACCTTCTGTTTGTATAAGTTTTATAACTTGTTTTTATAAAAGTTATTTTATCAACCCGTTTAATTAACGTATAACTCGTAATTAGCGTATCTTTTTCGTTATTAATCCGTTTTTCGAGTTTCTTAGCTTTTTGGAATCTTCATGAGACGTACTATTTTATAAAAATATAAAATGGTCAGGTTGTATGTCGAATTAAAACAGAAAGTTTGGATGTCTTTCTTGAATTCATATGTAAACTTTGTTTTTATAACTTTCAACTTTGTAAATTACCACAAGTCTTTTATACCATATATATTATATGTCTTACATATAATAAAGTCAATTAGTCCATCTTGTCCAAAATTCCATGATAACAAGTCCATAACAACTCTTTTAAACCATAATTTTCTTAAGTATACTTTATTTACTAGTTTATACATGAATCTTTTATACATTAATCAAAAGTGTACAATATCTATACTTCCATTGTATCCTCATTTTAGCTTTCATATAACATAAAAATAACGTCCATGATGAAAACAGAAATTAACAAGTTTTTGCCTTACTTTTACTTGAAACTTATTAAGTGACTTTTTAAAACCCTAATTTGTATATATCTATTTTTACACTAAATCAACATGGTACAATACTTTTACATCTATTTTAACATGATATCATTATCATCATAACATTTGTAAAAGTGTACAAAACAATGATTACAAGTAAAACTCTTGTTGGGATTTCACTTGTACGTGACAACATTACAGAATTACCATAGTTTATCATAGTCACATACGCGAGGACTAGAATAGGTAACTATGTATAGTTTAGAGGCGTATGGGCTATATATACCCCTCTATGGCTTCCATAGAGGGGTTGAGTCATTTGGCATTGTTGAGTCATTTGTATCCTTCATCCATTTTCCATCTAATTACAAGTCCATCTTCCATCTCACTACTTTCTCTCACTAAAATGGCTATCATCTGGTTTTTTGACTCACCAAGACACTGGTTCACTAGTTTTTGTGAATTATTAAATTGGTATCAGAGCCATGGCAACATACTCTTGGGTCGGGTTTATCTTTATGGTCTGTTTGGTCTAGTCACACTTTCAAATATGTTATTGTTGTGTTGGTATCTGTTTGCTTATATTCAACTTATTTTGTGTGCTTATTTTAAAAATATAGCCACGTTTTTTTTTCACAACAGATTCCACTACATCTTTTATGAATATTTTTTGTCCTTTTAAGTCTCAAAAAGGGCAGATATGGTGCTCATTTTTTTATAGCTTATTTCGTGTTGGTGTTTGAGCCGGTTGTCACAGCTTATTATTAAAGTTTTCTTGTTGTTGGATGTTTTTTTTTGGGTAAAGCTACAAAACATACAAGGTGAATCGAAACTGTAGTATCAACCAGCTGGGGGAATCCGATCTAGCCAATTTTTTTGTCAAAACGATCTAGTTAACTTTTGAAGGGGACCAGAACGGTCATAATCTTGGTCTACCGATATGTGTCATATCACTGAGGAACCGAACGAGTCAAAACCAAGAGAAGAACGAAGTTATTTTGCAATGAGGATATCCGAGACAAGTTTAACTTTGAGCAACCGAACGAGTACTTGAACCTTAACGACCCGAAGAGTTTAAATGTTGTGAACCGAAAGAGTTGTAACATTTTGTGAACCGAACGAGTTGGTTCTTTTATGAAACCGAACTAGTTTTCATACACAATTAGAACCGAACTCCAAGGCCATTCGTTGTACCCGTCCAACTCAAACCGAGTTCAACTCGGTATTAAGACCGAGTTAACTCGGGTAACTCCAATGAGTCATAAGGAGTCAAACGATCTATACAAAAATTGAAGGAGAGATGACAGTTCGGTTTATTACAAAATTATACAATAAACTAAACAACATCAATATCAAACTACAAACACTCGAAAAAAAAAATGATTTCGATTCAAATCATAACAAAGATCTCAATCTTTTGTTCTTTTGTGTTGTACAATAACCTTAAATATCATACAAGATTAAACACAAACAAGACAAACCATTCATGATCTTTAAGAAGCTTAGCTTCTATTACTATTCGAAACCTTAAAGAGTGAACCAATGACATAGTGTCCTTTCTTCATTCTTTTTCTTCGGTCTTAAATAAACAAGACAAGCAAAAACAATAACGAAACATACCCGAGACATCATAACCCGATCTTGATGAAGCTATATTCTCTTTAATTTGGTATTCGAATATTGCTTGAAGGAACTAAGAACGAACAGGTTTTAAAAGGGTTCGATCATTGGGCGTGTTCATATGATTATATGAGTTTGGTTGTGATGCATTTTTATTTGGTGAAGGTGTTTTGATCTGCTATTATTGGAGTAAGGAGAGATGGAGTAGATCTTTTAGGTGGAGGCGTATTGGTTTATGATTAGGTTAAGTGAGAAATATTAGGGTATGAGCCTTTTATATATGGTCACTTATCAAAATCTTGGGCTATATCTGTTGTGGAACTAAATAGTGGCCTACTGTGCCGATTATCATTTTAATTTGAAGGCCGTGTTGTCACTTGTTGATGGGCTGATGGACCCGGGTACAACGGTTTGAGTGTTAATCGTTTCGTATTAAATCTAAATTTGGCTATATGATTCACTTGGGATGATTATTGCTACATTTAGGTGTTAATGGTTACATTGGAGCTTGTTTATTGTAGTCCTATCCTCTTAACCAAAAGTTTCTACAAATTGGTGTATAAATTGGTTAAGTTGGGCTAAATATTTGAGATTAAGTGCTTATCGGTTGTATTCGTGGTTCAAAATGACAAAGTGACAATGTGACGAGACCGGGATTGATGCTTATAAAGAATCATGAAATTTAATTTGTAATGGCTAGATTTGGAGTTAATTTTTATTAAGTGACTACGGAGTTGATCGGGTATCACTTATTTGAGATTGAAGTGGCATTTTTTTCGAAGGCGTATACTTATTTTATCTTGAAGTCGGGGTTGGCTGGATGCATGATTTCAAGGATAACTTGCTCGAGCTTAATTTAAATTGAAGACTTGATTTATCTAGTTTCTAGCAGTCAGGGGGCGGATGGTTGAAGACCTAGATAACTATCACTTAAAGGAGTTACGTTGTAGTACTCAGTGTCACACGCTAAGACGTTGTGGATGATCGCAAGAGGTGATGAAAGTCTCATACTTTGGGTGGAGTATTGAGTACTTAGAGATTTGCTTGGAGCACAAATTCTCTACACCGTTCTTCCAACATTAGCGCAAGCTTAAGTCACAAGAACGGGAAATTTTACTTTAGTTTCAAGTTTGGTATATCTGGTTTACTTCATCAATAGTTACTTCAAAAAGCCTACAAGACGGTTGGTTAAATGAAGCCTGAGAGAGGTTTATGAGTAGAAATTTGATCAGCAATTGATTCTCACGGCTTAGATTGGAGTAATGTATCCTATACAAGTTCTCAAATAAATGCGCGTCCAAGGTGTTGCTGACTCTGACATGTCAAAATCAGCATAAGGGGGAAGGAGAAGATTCATCCTTGAGTACTTTTGCCTTTCTTGTTCTTGAAAGCTTTAATGTCGCGTCTTTCTTGAATTTTTTTAAGTTAGGCCATGCCGGGAAGACATATGTCATAACCGCAGAGAATATCAGCGCTTTAACTTATGGCCTTTTGGGGGGCATTTCTCTCTGGACCCCCCCCCCCCCACATGGGGGAAGTGATATCTTAAGATCCTTATATGCATTATTTGGACTTTACAAGGGGTAGCGGTGTGAGAAGAATCTATTCAAGCTGTGAGAAAATACATTGCTGATCCAGTTAAGGCCTTAACCCTAAATGATCAATCACTAAGCTTATTCTTAAAGGAGCAGTTAAGTAGTAACATTTGATGTCGGTATTCTATACCAGTTCCGCCCCCTGTGCACCTTTAATTATTATAAGCTTGTTTAGTAAGCTTTGAAACTGCTAAAAAGAGGAATTGACTAGTTTGGGGGGAAAGCTTTGAAAGCTTTAATAATGAATATGTGGCATGAAATAGGGGGAAGCTGATTCTATGCTAGTTTGGGGGAAGTCTTTAAAGCTTCTAATCATCAGCGAATATGTGGCGTGGACACGAATTAGGGGGTGAAGCTGATTATGAAGCTTCGCCTTTAACCAGAAGGTGTATGGGGACTTAGTTCGTGCCTATTACAGTATTGATCCCCCCCATACAAGGTACTACAAAGATGATTCATGTTGGAGTGCAGACTTGAAGTCAAACACTACACACTCCGTCATCAGCATTTGAAGCTTCATGGAAGTTCATGTTCTTAATCATTTATGGTACTTGTAGGAAATATTGTAAGTAATTCTGTATATCGTCCGTGGTGAAGGTTTGTTAGGAATTCACTTTTAGTGATGGGACATTATAGAATTACCATAGTTTATTATAGTCACATATGCGAGGACTAGAATAGGAAACTATGTATAGTTTAGAGGCGTATGGGCTATATATACCCCTCTATGGCTTCCATAGAGGGGTTGAATCATTTGGCAATTGTTGAGTCATTTGTATCCTTCATCCATTTTTCATCTAATATCACAAGTCCATCTTCCATCTCACTACTTTCTCTCACTAAAATGGCTATCATGTGGTTTGACTCACCAAGACCACCGGATCATAGTTACGTGAATCTTTCATGCTTCTCATACCAAGCTTATCGATCAAGAAGTTAAATCTCTCTCGAGGCAACGGTTTAGTAAAGATGTCAGCCAGTTGGTATTCAGTTTGGACAAAGTATAGCTATACAATTCCATTCTCCACTTGCTCCTTTATGAAATGGTAGCGAATATCGATGTGCTTAGCTCTTGAATGTTAAACATTGTTGCAGCATAAAGCAATCACACTCTTGTTGTCGCAGTATAGAGGAATCTTATTGAATTTAAAACCATAGTCAGTTAGTTGTGAATGCATCCATAGGATTTATGAGCAACATCCAGACAAGGCAATATATTCAGCCTCTGTACTCGA
>BQNB010011304.1:0-48718 GCA_026074375.1 Tanacetum coccineum | reverse complement strand
TCATAAGCATCAAGTGTCATCTTTTGGTTTTAACTTTCATCTAGAAATAAGCTAGATATAAGCTAAAGTGTTAAAAAGCTAGTTAAGCCTTTGTTTCTGTGAACAGATTTAAAATGCTTAGTGTTTAGCTTATCTAGTGGATTAAAGTAGATAGAGCCTTTGTTAAAGTTGTTTAGTATAAGCTCTTCTATAACTTTCATGTTTTAAGTTTTTGCTAATTCTCAATTTTTCAATAAGCCAAAAATAAGCCATAGCGTAGGGTTTGTTTTGTATTTTTCCCATAGTTTAGGGTTACCCGTTTCTATTAAAGTGTAAATTTCCCATAGTTATCCCGCCTACCTTTTAGTTTCGTTTATTACACTTTTTACCCTGTCTTTTGTAAGAAATAAAATAGAATTAATATTTTTAAAAATTAGTTTTTATAAATTAGGTTTAGATTTTAATTGATAAAATTAGGACTTAATTAGGTTATAAAAATTAGGGCTTTTTGTGCCAATAGGTTTCTGCACCTTTCTAGTTTATAAAAACCATTTTTCTTTATTTTTCCAATTAAATTTGTATTTTCTAGGAATTAAAATAGATTTTAGTTAATTTCTTTTTCTTAGAAAAATCATAGAAAATAGAAAAATAGTTGAAAATTTTTGATTCTTTTTGTGAAAATTTTCTTTTTAAATCTAGTATTTTTGAAAAATAAAAGTAAAATTTTAGTGATAATTTTTAGAAAAAGTTTATTTTTGTTAATTCATTTTTCTTTAAAAATTCATAAAAAATTCAAAAATAGCTAAAAAATTCCAATTCTTTTTCCTAAAATTTTCTTTTTAAATTTGTGATTTTTAGGCATTAAATTTGTTATTAGAAGTGCTTTAGATTTTAAATTCTCGTTTTAGCTCACGTTTTTAATTCACATTTGTTAATTTTTCGTTCTAGTTAATTGATTTTAGTTCATTTAATCATTTCTATAGTTTAATTGTGCTATTAAATTTGTAGTATAATCTCAAAAGCCAAAAATCTTTTAACCATTCTTAACTCGAATCCGAATTATCATCAAATCTCAATTCACGACTTCTTCGAGGAATTTACGACCCGTGTATTAATTACTTTCCTAAGTGATTAATTACTTACGGTATCTTGGTTAGTGAAAGTTTGCACTATAGAGATATATACTATACTCACACATGAAACCAACTTTCCTCTATGTTACCCAACACTTCCAAAGTAAACATTTGTCTACTGTACTTGTAACCAGGTACATACCTTTGGTCATAATAGAAACATAAATTCTTTGATCTTTTCTCATCATACTCCTTTTGGCTTAACTATTTTCTAGGGGCAGCATTGTACTTACTTACTTGTTGAGGATTAGATGTTGGTAAAGCTAAAGTAGTAGTTGTGTTTCTAGCATTCATAGGATTATTCTTCTTGTAATAAGAAGTAGTGGCAGACTTAGGTGTAGGTAAGAGTGGGGCACTCTTCTGTTTAATCAAATTTTAAGTGGCCTCTTGTAAATTTGACAAACTAAAGGCATCAACTAAAGATTTAGGCTTAAAAATCCTAACAATCATCTCAATTGCAGGTGGTAAACCAGTAATGTACATGCTAATAGATTGTGCCTCAGTGATTGTGACTTGAGTTAAAAGCATTTCAAACTTGCTTTGATATTGTTTCATAGTAGTTTCGTACCTGAGGTTTTTTAATTCTGCCATTGGATCATCATCCAAACCCTAAAATCTTTTCAAAATTGCCTTTTCATACACTGCCCAAGTGACATTATCACCATGATTCCTCATAAACTGTAAATTCCAAGCCAAAGTTCTATCATACATGTGGATTAACACAATCTTAATCTTATCATCTTCTTGCACATTATCAATACTAAAGAACTGTTTTGCCCTGAACATCCATCCTTGCACATCATCTCCATGAAACTTGAGAAATTCCAACTTATTCATCCTACTAAACCTACTAGAACCTTCTCGTCCTTTCAATCTGGTAACATCAGCAACCAGTATTTTTGTTGTGTCCATCAAATCATGATACTAGTACTAATATCTCCACTATCTTATTCAGATTCACCCACTAAACCCCTAACATGATAAGTAACCTAATCCTAGTTGTTTCATTAACATGAACTTCCAAGCTTGAGTTTCTTGTTCCCACCATTGTTACAGTCAAGAAACAACTTCAAGAACTTATCAGTTACACCACACAAAGCAATTAAACCATTGTAAACTTCCTAACTAACGTATTTGGGAATGGAAATTGATCAAATCAATGATGACGTATTTTGGATTGGATAGATGGTCTAGAATGACCGGAATTTATGTCTATACAGTGGTTGATCAAAAGATCAAAAGAAATGATGATGTAACAAAATAACAAAAAAATAGAATTTCTAACAAACTGTAACAGAAATGGTGGATTCGGTTCCAGAAAAGTGCTCTAATACCAATTGTAACGTATCACTTGAATCAATTAAGATTGAAAATGATAACTAAACAAAACTGGAACTAATAAATGGGGAAAATGAGTTCTAGAAAGAAAGATAACAAAACAGAACAATTACAATGACTGAAATCATGAGTATTTAAACTACTTAAAATGGGCGGGAAAAGTGGTTTGGGTTTGTTAGAGATGAGCACGTGCCACGCATGTGCTGTAACTAACTCAATGAATGTGCTTTTCATGTGCCAGCTATTTGTACATAACACATTTAATTTTCAAGGTCGAGCTGGAGATTTATAAGGATCGACACTCTTACTCTTGTTGGACTTGATTATTTTAGATTCGGGGTCGACTTGAATTCTTATTTGGTAAGAAAAGCATGTAAACATACTTATAAAAAATAGGTATACCTATAAAAATATATAAATTTGAAAAAAGATTAATGTATGTACAACAATACAAGAACTACATATTTTTCATCAACCAAATAATGTTTGCAATACGAGAATATAAAAAATGGGCTAAGCTCGATAACCCTTAATTAAGTGGGCCTCTATCATAATATCCGTTAACAATATAGTGCTCAAAAATATTGGTTAGATGGTTGTAACTCATAGAATTCTGCTAGTTTTATTTATATAGAATTTTTTGTCAAACTTCATCCATGTAGTTTTCACACATTTTCATCCTTCGTCTCTGTTTTAACTTTTTTTCACTGTTTGTCTAAATGTGAAAGATTTAACGAGCAACTTTAACGAGCATTGACAACTGTGACTAAGTATGCAAGATTTGATACAAATTTAAGACAAACAATGAAAGAAACTTGAAACGGAGATGAAATGTGTACAAATCACATGGACGAAGTTTGAAACAAAAAACTCTTGAGCAACTCTAATGCTAAATTGAAACATACTAAATTGATAAAGACTTTTGAGAGAAAAGGTAGATATTGTTCACCAACAAGGAATATGGACCCGCGCTTCGCTACGGCGAGCTTTGTTTTTTTTCGCATTTACGGTTTCCCTTTTTTTTAGTGTTGGTTTCGGATTTTTTTATTATATTTGTATTCTTTTTTTTACTTTGATATGTTTCTGTAACTAGTTTTTGTGCGGTTGTCGTCGTATGTTTGTGTAACGGGTTGCGTATATTGTGAGTGAATATCAATATAAGGTGGATAAGGTACCTGTTTTTGTCAGAGTGATTAGGTAGGCGCTTCGCTGCGTCGAGTTTTGTTTTTTTTGTCGTATTTACGGTTTCCCTTTTTTTATAGTTTTGGTTTGGGATTTTTTTTCTATATTCGTATTCTTTTTTTACTTTGATATGTTTCTGTAACGGGTTTTTGTGCGGTTGTCGTCGTATGTTTATGTAACGGGTTGCGTATATTGCGAGTTAATATCAATATAAGGTAGACAAGGTAACCGTTTTGTCAGAGTGATTAGGGAGTGTATAATCGTTTACTTGGTCTATGTGATTGTTATTTATTTACTTTTATTCTTTAAAATTGGTACTTTTATCTTTTTATTTAATAAGGTGTTAACAAAAGTATTTGTAATTTTTGTCCTATAACTGTTTTTTGGTTCATTTTAGTGGGTTATTAACCAAAATGTATCTAATCTCTTTTCCCTGGTACTGTAGTGTACTTCGACGTGTCAAGTTTTTGGTATAGCGTTGGGGATCTCTCTTATACGTGCCTTGTTTGTGGTATAGGGTTTGGGTTTTCTCTTATACGTGCCGTGTTTTGCTGTTGATTTTTAGTAAGTGTTTTGGTGGCTCGATGGTAGATCTGCGGTGATTCTCCACTAATGGTTTGTCTTTCACTAATTTTGTTTTCCTATTTATAGTTTCGAATTTGTGTATAGGTTATATCAATTTGTTTTTAAGTTTTTTCTTTTAAAATTCTTTATCCATGGCTAATATTCCAGAAGAAATTGTTGATGGGTCTGTTACCCAATTAACTCGTTCCATATCTGAAGGTGTTCGTGTGTATGTTCCTCGTGGTGATAGGTTTATTTCTCAAGTGGTTAGGGGTGTTATGGCAAATGGTGTTAGTGAGTCAATTCCTTAAGGAATGGATAGTAATGTAGTTGTTAATGGTGATAGTGAGTCAATTTCTCAGGGAATGGGTAGTGGTTTTATTACTGTTGGTGTTAATGAGTTTTTGGAGGCTAGTGGTGGTATGAGGGCTAATAGTGTTAGTGGTATAGTTTCTCAGAGTGTGGTTAATGGTGTGGGGACTAATGGTGATGGTAAGTTAGTTCCTAAGGGTATGAGGGTTAATGGTGTTAGTAGGGAAGGTAGGGAGTCCGTGGTTAATGTGACAACTGAGATTTTAGCAGGTTAGTTTCAGTTTATGTGTGTCATTATGTGTTTTATATATGTATCAGATGGAAGTACATGAGTGATGAATCATGGTACTTGTGGAAATGAAATCATTTGAAAGGTTTGCGTAGTTTCAAATGTCGTGTACGTAATATTTTGTGTACGTACTATGTATATGTAATTCATATTATATATATTAGTTTAGTATTTTATAGATTGTAGAGTACTTTCTATTTTTTAAAATAGTTAGAATCGAAGGTTAGTTTGAAAACTAGTTAGAAAGTTCAAGGTTTAGCTAAATAATTAAAGGTTTTTACTTAGAATTAAAGTAAATGTATAATAAATAAATAAAAGAAAAAAATATAATTAAAAGGGTGGTTGTGTGGATCGGCCGAACAAGGGAAGAAAAAAAAGAGAAAGAATCCAGTTTGATTACAACTTGTTTTTGGTAATTATCATTTCCTAAGCCTATAAATACAAATCATAACTTAATCAAAAATCACTTTTTTCTCCTCTCCTCTCTTCTTGGCCGGTCGAACAACACAAAGAACAAAGGAAAATCCAAAAAATTTTAGGGTTTTGATTTTTAAGAGTTAAGGTAATGTTTTCTAAATCCTTTTTCAATTCAATTGATTTTATTTAACGTAACAATCATTAAGGATGGATTAGGTTATTGTAAATAATATGTAATTAAGAGGGTTTGATCATTAAAAATTGTTTTAGGGTTAATAATTAAGGTTATGGATAAGTTAATTAGGGTTAATTATGCTAAATTCAGAATAGAAATCTGGGCAGAATTTTAGGTCATTTTGCGAGAGCCATATCTCGGTTATACGGATAGCTTTTATTGATTTTATAGAGCCTAAAATTAACTACAAAGAGTCTACTTTCCAACCCAAGTTGTTTCATGAATTAAAAGTGAGTGAAGTTAGTCAGATTAATCAAACAAGATTTGTTGTCAAAACTGAGTTTTTGGGGTAGATTCTGAGTTGTGTTTGTGAGGTTAAAAACCATATCAAAACGTCTTTTTAATTAATGGGCTTGCTACTATAGAGTTCATGAAGTTTATGATTTTCTAGAAATTTTGTAGAATTTTTCTAAGTGTTTAAATAGGTCTGCTCAAGCTAAACTTTTTGAAGGTCGAATTAGGTCAAATCCTGGACACTTTGTGATGTTGAATTTTTATAAAATGGTTACACTCACTATTATTTTTATCTAAAAATCGTAGAAGATCACAACTCATTGGGGACCTATGGGATGTGAGTAGAAGAACCAATTAGGTGTTTAAGTATTTTATTTAGAGTCATCTTGTGACTATAAAAACTGAGTAAAAAGCAGAAAGTTGAGAAGTAAAGTTTGTGAGGTAATTTGAGGTTAGCAAGTATGAGGAGTATATAGAAGAGTTGAATCAAGATAGGATATAGAGTATCCATTGTTGTGATTATTACATCGACTTGGGTGTGTGACCTAATCGATGGTAACATATGTGTGTATTGTTTTGTTTAGATTCTTTGCAAGATTAAGTGAAGGAATTGGAATTTGCTTTGCATCAGGTGAGTTTTACAGTCCCACTTTTTACTTATATTTTGGGATGGAAATGATGCAAAACTGTTTTTGAATTATGAACCGTGATATGTGTTTTTAAGTGTCGAACTATATGATTGCTATGTGCTATTGCTATGTGATATGAATTGTGGTAAGGCATGTGTATGTGAGGATGACATGACCTTGTGTGAGACCCGAACGGACTTAGCTAGTCAAGTGGGTCAGTCTTGCGCGGAGATATTGTGGGACGGAGGGGTACGATCCACCCCAGATATATGTGAATTTATTTTGTGATAGAATAGCCAAGCATATATGTTCGTAAATGTTGTTTTTGTTGATCGCGGTGTCATAAGTGAGTCTTAAACCTGTAACTCTCACCAACAATTATGTTGACGTTTTTAGCATCATTTTCAGGTGAGCAAAACGTGTGAAGAGTTAGGAAGAGGAGTTAGCTGGACCATAGGCTTGCATGCGGAGTCTATGATTTATCTGTTTTAGTTTTCATTTGAACTTGTCATGTTTTGTTCTTCATGCATTATATGTTGGATTTTTGTTTTGGGCGTTGTCATAACACGCTTTGGATCTTGAAGTTTATTGAAAGTCATTTTTAGTTTTCTCTATTTTGACGCCTTGTGTTGTGATGATGCCTATTGATCATGCCTTGCGATTCCGCCTTGGCGGGGTGTGACAGATTGGTATTCAGAGCCAAGGTTATAGAGAACTAGGCGATCTATGTATTCATTCTTTGTTCAAGAGATTGATATCATCTGGATATCAATCATCTAAGTCTGGTAGTCTTAAGATCGATCTCTTTATTCGATCTTTAGGTTAGTATTGAGAGTTGAGTGTCTTGTTGTGAGGTAGAACAAGATCCACCTGGTGGGGATTTTTCATTTTCTTTTGTATTCGTTTGGCTATCACCCATTTGGGGAGTAGTCTTCTTGTATTCATTCATTAATAAAATAGCACGTGGGGAGGTTGGTTGAGTGCAAATAATAGTATTATTGGTGTGTTCTTGATATTGATTACAAAAACAGGGTCGGATGTGACCAAGTTTAATTTTTCTTGTTTGAGAAGATTATTAAACCACCCGTTTTTCATTGACTCGGTTTAATAAACCCAACTAGGTCATGACTTCTTTTTTAAAAATCTAACATAAACCATTTTTTTCATAAACCTTTTTAGGGTTAATTGACAAGTTGAAGTGGTGATAACTAACGTTAGTTAAAATTTTATAGAATAATAAATTAGAGTTGTCGTTCCAAAAAAAATTAGGGTTAAAACTAACTTAAAACGCCAGCTAATATAATCTTATTATGGTCTATTGTAATTTGGAATCCTAAGTTGATTGTTTTTTTAAAATCTTTGCTATAATTTTACAGACTCTAAATCCAAAACCCTAAACACTAAGATCCTAAACCCAACCCTAGTACCATAATCCTTAAACCCTAAACTTAAAAACTATAGCTTATCGATATAGACTCAATCTCTTACATAGGTTCAATTCAACATAAAAATACTGTCAGATAAATTATGTTATCATACGACGCTACATGTTGATTTATCTAAGACAATTTATATACATCAGCCTCCTGATTTTTAGGATTCCCAGCATCCAGACTATGTTTGTTTATTTTGACACTCTCTTTATAACCTTAAGCATGCTCCTCGTGCTTGGTTTCAATGCTTTGCGACATATATTACTCGTGTTGGTTTTTTCTCATAGTCGTTGTAACTCATCTTTATTTATTTACACATAGACTAACACTACTTATTTGCTGTTATATGTTGACGATATTGTCTTGACTGCTTCCTCTTAGATTTTGTTACAACAGATTATTACTTCATTGCATCAGGAGTTCTCCATGACTAATCTCGGTTAGCTTAATTATTTTTTGGGTATTTTAGTGGTGTTTAATTCGGAAGGGATGTTATTTGCTTTAAGCGTAAAGTATGCTGCATAATCATTGTGAGAGCTCATTCTGGGGTTAGGTTTTATCATCCGTCAGACTCCGTGATTAGTGGTCCAAGTTGGGGGCCGGTGGTGATTCTGTATCTCATCCGACATTATTTCACAGTCTCCTAGGTGCACTACAATATCTTAACATCACGATACGACGAATCTTTTATCCTATGCGGTACATCCAGTTAGTCTTTATTCATGATCCTCGGAGACCTCACTTTTGGCTCTTAGCGAGATTCTACATTATGTGCGAGGTACGTTGGTACTAATGGATTATAGTTATTATTCTCTTCCTACTCCTTCATATGCTTACTTAGATGTGGAATGGGCTGGTTGTCTTACTACTAAGATGATCGACTCAAGTTAATGTGTCTTTCTTGCAACAACTTGTTGTTTTTGTTCTTTTAAGCGACCAAAATGACGCTATCGTCAACCTAGTGTCGAGCCGAGTATCATGTGTTGCTAATAGCTGTTGTTGAGACTTTGTTGGGTTGAGAATCTATTACTTGAGTTACACACCCTCCTTTATCTTCAGCCTACTTTGGTAAACTTGTGATAACGTTAGTTCTGTCTACATCTACTAATCTGGTTTCAACAATCAACAGCACAAAGCACATTGAGATCGATATTCATTTTGTTCATGATATGGTTGTTGTTGGCCTGGTTAGAGTTCTTTATGTACCATCTCGTTATGAATATGCAGATATATTCACCAAGGGATTACCTTCTGCTTTCTTTGAGGAGTTTCGTACCAGCTTGAGAGTCTGGTATCCTCCCGTCGAATGTTAGTCAACATGTTTTATGTTATGGGACTAATTATTGTTTATTGCCTTAGCCTGATTCTAGAATATTCTCTAATGCATTATATATTGTAAATTGTCGAATACAATGTTAGACAATGAAACCCCATAGGTTATGATTTATGTAGAAACTAGAAGGGGGGTTGAATAGTTTACAGGTTCATTTTCATTTTAAAAGTTTGCTTTCAAAATACTTAGATTCGAGTAATATGTTTAACCAACCAACAATATGAATCAACAAAGTAAATATATAGACTAATAGTAAATAACAATCACAACAATATAAAGAGATAAAAGAAGGAACAATCAAACCAAGACACCAAGATTTATAGTGGTTCGGCTACGAAGCTCTTCTTTGCCCTACTCCACTCCCCAAGTATCCTACTCGAGATTTTACTATGTCAACAAGCTCCCTTCAGGCGGAGAAAACCGTTTACACGTCGGTTACGTTATTTTTCGACACTAAGCTAAATGTCGAGTCCTAATCTTAGCTAGAACCAATCTACCACTTCACAATCAATAAACAATCACTAGATCTACACTATCAAATTAACACACAATCCGAATCACACAAATACACAAGATAATTACAATAGAGATTTGATACTTAGAAGAAGAGAAGAGATATCACTAAATAACAATTTGTTTATTGACGAATACAAATGTCCTTCTCTTGTACTTGAATGAGAAAGAAGAGATGAGAAGAAGAGATTAGATTACTTGAAACAAGATCTAAAAATGTTAGTGATCAAGAGATTTAAAGAGAGAAAGTTATCTCAAAATTTCATGCAAAGAGGTATGTTTTTCTGCAAGGAATGGAGCAGTATTTATAGGCAGGAAAACCTAAAAGTCTCTGGGGGCGGTCCCGGCGGTCCTAGATATATCTGGGGGCCGCCTAGTAGACTACGCTTGTGTTTTTGTCTTTTTGTGGGAAGGTTGTATCTGGTATGAAACCTTCTATTTTGGGGGGAAAATTTGAATTTCAAATTTTAAGTTTTTAATAAAACTTCTCTTTTAATTAGAAAATATTTTTATAATTATTTTTGTGAAATTCTTTTGTAAAAATGTGATGGATAAAAGAAAAATATTTTCTTGATCACTAATCATGCTTAATGATTTGTTTGTTCATACCTTAAGTGATTACTAATCTTAAGCGCTTTATCGTAAACGTTTTTACATTTTGTTATTATCAAAACGTTAAGAGGTCGAAAAATATAAATAACGTTTTTAGACATTATTTGTATTAACAGGATATATTTGTGGAGGTGGTGTGACATTAAGGATTGGATTAGTTGGTGGTGTTCTTGATGATGATTTAGTAAAAGGAACTTCAGGAGTGATTGTTGTGATCACATCAGTTGTGATAGTAGTTGTTGTGGGGATGATAGACTGAATAGGAACAACCTGAATAACTTGAGGTTCTAGATCTGGAAC
This sequence comes from Tanacetum coccineum, assembly GCA_026074375.1. Taxonomy (NCBI): domain Eukaryota; kingdom Viridiplantae; phylum Streptophyta; class Magnoliopsida; order Asterales; family Asteraceae; genus Tanacetum; species Tanacetum coccineum. Next base: position 38,215 of record BQNB010011304.1, on the reverse strand, counting down.
TTCACTTATTTTGGTCTCTTCAGTTTTAGCTTTTTCGATGATCGTTTCTATTTGCTCCCCCTCAGGTTGAGAGAGAATTTCCACCATCTGCCTTTCTTGTAACTTATCAAGATTTGGAATAAAAGGGTTGTGAGAGAGTATTTATGCTAAATTCTCCCCTCACAATTGCATTAACTTAAATGATTACAAGTGTTAGTATATGTGCACTTCATGAGATGGTAGAAAATAATGGTCTTTTAAATGCACAAAATATCTCAATGACTATTGCCTTGATATCAGCAGTATTAGTTTTGAGTAAGGCAAGGTCGGACTGTCAGACTGCAGCAATTGCCTGATAATTTCAATACTTGACAGTATAAGGACCAGACAAAGTCATAGCCATGCGAGAGGACTCAACCCATATGGCAAGATGATCATTTTGAGCATAAAGCGTGTTCTGAATAGTTGTAAGAGTATTCATTAGACCTGAAACATTTGCTTTACTGAGCATGTTTGCTAGATTGATCATATATGTTGAGCTCTGTCTTTAAGCTGCAATGTCTTCTTTCATGTGTATGTTGAGTTTAGTTAGATTTGAGGAATTCTTGATGTATGCATATGTAGCTTCAAGCACCTTAGCACTGAGTGCATGATCCTCTTTGACATCCTCTTAAACAATGTTAAGATTGGTGAGGATTTTGTTTAGTCCCTCAACGTGCTGAGATTTAAAAGCTAGTAAGATCTTCTCATAGTTCCTTAAGTGGGCATCAGTGTTCTCATGTGCCTTGTAAGCTTGATCATGAATCTCTTTAATCTCAGCCCTTAAGTCAGCATAGGATGCAGCAGCTTCCTCATGCTTTGCCCAATAATCCTTAATTATCTGAGCATAAAGAACATCAGAAAACCTTTAAAGATTTCTTGCCAAGACACTCTAAGTAGTAGGCATGTAGTTCTTATAGGCTTTGAAAGCAATGAAGGCTAAAGAGGATTCAGAATCATATGATTCACAAGATGCATCATGCCTTGGTGACTATTTGGCCTTCTTTTCTTTGACATTTTAGACTTTGATGGTTCAGGTTGTGATACTTCAAGTGTTGGTGATTGATGTTCAGTGGATAGAGGTTCTTCAGGATGAGCTTCTTCTTGTGGTGATTGTTCAGGTAGAGAAATTTTTTAGGTTGTGATTCAAGAGGTGGAGAATGATGTTCATCAGAGGTAAAAACCTTATTAGTAGATGAAGGAGGCTCGGAAATATCTTTATGTCATGGGCAAGTGGCATATAAGTTTTCTAATAGTTCGTCCTTGTTTTCAAAGTTTTTCTTTACATCACAACGATCCATTAAGGTCATCTTCTGAGTCTTCCATTAGAGCTTTAAAATCACTAAGTGACTCAATAGGCGGGATAGTATCCGGCTCTACTTCAGAAGAAGTCATGCCTTTGTTGTAGTAAGGGTCTGACACCTTAAATCGAGTGGACTGGGTTTGATCCACCTCGTACTAAGTGTCATCACCTGAAAGATTAGTAACCATTGTGGAGGGCAATCTCATATCAGTGAGTTGTATGTTTCTCTCTGAGTCTTTAGGATCAGTAGGGGTTCCCTTAGGCAAAAGCTGTGATGTGTGAGTGCCCTCATTAGGATGTGTAGCAGGCAATCTCGTATCAGAGGGGTGTTTGTTTCCCTATGAATCTTAGGGATCGGTGGTTTTACCCTCAGGAAAATACTTTGATTTGTGAATGCCATCATTGGGTGTGGAAGGCAATCTCGTATTAGCGAGTTATTTAAGTCACTCTAAGTCTTGGTGATCAGTGTTTGTTCCTTCATGCAAAAGCTGTGATTTGCGAGTGCTATCATTAGGAGGTGAATTAGGCAATCCCGTAACAATGAGTTGTGTTATGCTCTTTGTATCTTGAGGATCGGGTACGTCGCTCACGAACACTGACTGTGATGTATCAGTGCGATCCGATGGCTCTTTCTCTTTAGTCATGTGCAATTTGTTCTATATCAAGGTGGACTTTTTAGTCTTGGACTGCTTCTTGCCTTTGTTTCCTTATGTGGTACTCTTGAAGCCTCAAGGCCCTGTGACTTTGGTTTGGGTTTTGTCAGAGTCTAAGACTTCTTTTTCTTCCCTACTTTTCAAGTGAGGGAGTAGGAGACACTAAAGCTTCGTTACTGATAACACTTAGCAAATAAGCTGTCAATTCAATGGGTTTGACTTTAGAGGGATTATGATGGAAACTTATCTTACTCGAGACTGAGGGAGTGGACCCATATGTTTCAATATAATCAGAATTTAGTAACCTTGCAAGCACATATGAGATAAACCTACGATATGAAACATATTTCTTTCTAGGCTTATCAGTGACCCAGGTTACTAGATCATTAAATATGATATCTTCTATGTTGATCTTCGTCTAGGTGAAGAGACTGAAGGCTATCATCTATTGACTTGAGTTTAACTGATCAGTAGATGATTTGTTTCCACCAAGGACCTGAATAAAAAAAGTCATCAAGAGTCTCCAAATTATGGGAAACCATGTTTTGAGCAAAGGAGTCTTATTGACCAAAAAATTTCTTGTTTCAACGTCATTCCTATCATTATGAAGGCCCAACTTTATCAGTTCAGCCTTTACAACGTTAGTTTGAGGCATAGCAACATAATTCCCATTATTGTAATCAACTCCAGTGGTTTCACAAAATGTCTTAAAGTTAAAATACAATGACGTCATACCATTCTTCACTGTGAACCTGATGCCTGACTCTTTAAAGGGTTTTAGGTCAGAGTCGTCAATGGGTGGTTTTGGAAGATCAACTACAGAAGTACACCAAACTCTCTAAGATAGTTTTGATATATCACTGGTGGTGTTTTTATAAAAGCCTTAGCCAAAAAATAGTTTTTAAGATATTTGCAAAGGTCTTTGTAGGCTGGGACATTTTGAGGATAGTTAAAATTTCCAACAAAGCTGTTATTTGGGAATTGGACAGCCTCAATGATTATGTCTTTTTCAACCTGTGGTGCATATATGATTTTTTGTAAAGATGCCATTGTTGTTATGAAAGGGATGATAAGATCTTTTAAAAAACAGGTTTGAAGAGGTATGAACACACATACAAAAATTGGACTTCTAAGAGAGAAAATTGCAAGAGTTTACTTAGCTTAAAAGAGATATGTGTGTGTGTTTTTTATGAATGGGTATGTGTAGGTGTGGATTTCAAAAGGATTGTGATATTAAACATTTTGAAATGTGTTTGGCATTCCGTATTAAATACCACACCTATCATACGACACAATCCTGACTTTTACGGCAACTGTTTAGCCGTTATATGTCATGCACTTTTGAAGTAGTGACGTGGTGTGATGATTTTGGAAGGAAGTGAAAGGATGTTTTGGGAAGGGATATTTTTTGTGAGAGTGCGCATTAAATGCGTGGTGGGATATTGGGAAGAGTAGGACCCATGACTGTTGTGTTCAGACGTCGTTATCTCTTGAAGTGCATCAAAGTTGACGTGAATTGTTTCCAGAATCAATCTTGATATATTGTTATAAACCCGAAATCCTCTTGACTAAATAGAATATCCTACAAAAAGACAAGTGTTATCCTTCTCTTTCATCTTGTCTAGATTCTCACCATCTCTGACTATGTAGCACAAGCAACCAAAAATGTAAAGGTATTTGATATTAGGTTTTCGGTTGTTGCTTATGTGATATGGTATTTTCTCATGTCTTATGATTATGAGTGAACGATTTTAGGTGCAGCACGCATTTTTAATAGCTTCAGCCCAAAGGAATAATGGATGATTAGACGCGCTCAACATTGTTCTAGCAGCCTCAACCAGATTACGGTTTTGTCTTTCAAAAACGTTGTTCTGTTCGGGTGTTTGAGCAATTGACATTTGTTGACTAATACCATCTTCTTCAAAGTATGTTTGCAAAGTCTTGTTCAGAAATTATGTCCCTCTATCTGTTCTTACTATCCTAACTGTAGCTTGCAGATGTCTTGGGATTATGAGTGAATGATTTTGGGTGCAACACGCATTTTCAATAGCTTCAGCCCAAAGGAATAATGGAAGATTAGACGCGCTCAACATTGTTCTAGCAACCTCAACCAGAGTATGGTTTCGTCTGTCAACAACGTTGTTCTGTTTAGGTGTTCGAGCAATTGACATTTAGTGACTAATACCATCTTCTTCAAAGTAGGTTTGCAAAGTCTTGTTCAGAAACTATGTCCATTTATCTATTCTTACTATCCATCATTACGTGAATTAATTGATTAATTGCTAAAGTAGGGAAGACCTTAGTTGAATTAAATGTTTTAATTGCCTAATTGATTCTTGTTTATTATGATTAAATTTGGTAAATATGGTTTGCATGTTTCATAAATGGCGTTTTTATAATTATGCAAAAATTGATTTTCAAAATTAATACGGACTAAAAGTACATGATTAAAATGCTTATTGTATGTATATTTGATACACGCACTTTGCTAAATCATGAACTGTATACGAAAATTTGTAAATTTTTTTGCAAACGTTATATAACGCAGGGGTTTAGTGGTTTCCGCAAGAGAACCCTCGACGGAACAACGCAAAAATAAACAAATTTTACATAAACAGTTTTAACAATATTTCAAGTAAGTCAAAATCGTTACTAGGGTTTGGTTATTCTCGAGGGGAATTAACCTTATCCATAGTAAGATCACTTAAAATTGGAAGTTGTAAACAAGGCAACCCTAATTTTATAAATGGAATGTGATTTATAAAATGTAGGGATTTCTATTTATAGAAAGGTTTTAAAACGAATATGGAAAGGTTTTAAAAATAACCATTGTTATAAGGTTGTATGCATACAAAATTTTGGTAACATTATTTTATCAAACTCTACCCTTAAAATTAAGTCATTTGCCATCCAAGTATGAAATCACTTGAGTTGTATTTTTACTCTAAAACAGTTTTAGGTAAATTTACAAACAAGGTAATATAACAATCGTATGGTCAGACATGAGACTGTAAAATTACTGATTTTGTATTGGACGACTTATATCAAGTATTGTTGTTTAGAACTTCAACCCGATGCATAAGATGGGGTTAAACATGCTACTTGACATTATAATTCTTGATTATAATGCCTTGTCCCCTATACAGGCTAAGAGTTGCTCAAGGTGGCAATTATCACAAGCTGATTACCTTTTGAGTTTACCATTTCTAGTAGATCAACTGCATTAATGGTAGAACGTCAAGTTGGATCTTATAATCTTGATAAAATTAATTGTTTATTCTTTTATAAACATGGGTAGTTAATTTTATAAGAGATTATTATCAAAAATACTAATATTTTCTGAACTTTTGATTGTTTTGTAGATGGCTGCTACTGCCTAAAACGCAAACACTACGACTATCAAGTCGATTATCCTGGCGGAGAAACTTACTGGTTCGAATTTCACAAACTGGTATCGAAATCTTAGGATTGTTCTCTGGTACGAGAAAAAGATAAAGTTTGCTGGACCCCCTGATCCTGAAACTACCGACCCTGACACTATTGACACGTACTATGAGTCTGTCAATCTTGAGCAAGAAGTTGCATGTCTTATGTTGTCAAGTATGTCTCCAGACTTACAAAGAACTTTGGAGAAATACAATGCATATGACATGTTGAAAGAACCATAGGTTTAAAAACATTTATGATGATCGAAAATGTTTAGTGAATCCATCTCCTCAAAGTATTATGAAAAGTATTTAGTAATTTGAAACGTTTAACAAAAGCAATGTGGACCACAAGTTATAGAACATATGTGACAGTTATAACAAATACAACTTCACATAAAAATAAATTTAATGTATCACTAAGCTCATGACACCGAAGCTCAATTTAAAAGGAAGCATTTTATATGCCAAATAGAATTCCTTGCCCTAAAGGTATCTGAACAAGATCACCTATTGACAATCCGACATGGTATATATCCGTTTGTTCGGGACCTTCGAATCTAGTAAGCGTTACTTACCCAGATATGGATAATTAGTCCCAATAGATCTATTTATAACACGCGCGCTTACTTAACCAGTACGGTCGGTTAAGCAATTGACGGTTCATGATAATTCGGGCATTAGTGGTCTATTCGTAACTTAGGCAACAAATAAACATGGAAAGTAGATCAAGATACTTGTGTCCAAAGTAAAATCAACCATGTATTTCCAAAAGAATGGCTTTAAGTAACTGCATCCATAAGTAAAACAAAGTATGATATCAATCATGTAACAAAGTTTGCAAACGAACATTTATGAGAGTTTAAAATCATTAGAGTAAATAAGTTTGTAAAAGAGCATGTTCTCACCCCAAATAGTAAAGTAAATCATAAAACAAGTAAAACGTGGGGCTATGAACTCACCTTGATGTTGTAGAACAATTAGCAGAAATTCAAATAATAAGCACAACTCAAACGGAAAACGGAACGGCTCGACCAAGAAGATGCAGCTTATCTTAACGGCTATATCCCATTACTTTGGGATGACGAATTTGGGTTTTTCGATGATGCGATTCAACAACGCGACACGTTTGATAAAGATTGGATTCAAGTTGGATGAGTTTGGTGGTTGGTTAAATAAAATAAATCGAAAAGCAAACGCAAAGTATGTAATATATTTCGTATATATTACATATAAAAAAACAATTATATAATTCATATGGTGAATTATATAATAGAGACAAACAACCAAAAGAATAAGTCGCAATATATAATACTTTACAAGTATTATATAAGAAAATAATGGTAACAATATAATTCGACACGTTTTCAGAAATCACTTAACTAAATTAATAAAGAGTTCTCGCTTAGAAGTAAACACACGTTTTAAAGTTACAAATTAGATAAATAACGTTTTCAAAGTTTTTACAAAAGTTATTATTTTGTCTATTAGTCGGGAATTATAAAATAATATTTTATAATTTAAGATTTCGTTACGCGTTTTAACTAAACTAGTTGCCTTGTTTATAAAAGTATATTTTTTGTTTATTTACTGGTTTATTGTATCATTACAATTTAATAATATTAATACTATATCTCGTTCTTTTATCGGTTTTCTAAATTAATAGAAATTTTAGAGAAAAATACTAAGTATAGAAATTTTTATAAATTTTGGCACGACCTATTCGTTTATACAACGTTTCCCATTTTTACAAAACTCAAAGTTTTCCCCTTTTTAATCAATCCGTGTTGCAAAATACGCGCTTGTTGCAATATATATCTAAACGAAATCAATAAGTAACAAAATAAATAAAACCAAACACACCCTAATGGCTAAATCAAACGCACCCTAATCTGTTGTTAAACTCAAATCCAAGCGCCCCTTGACTATAAAATCACAGCAACCACGACACTCCTTAAGGGCAGCCATAAAACACAGAAACCAACTTCTTCTTAAGACAGTTAACCACAAATCCAACGCACACATTATTCGCTGAAAAACCAAACGCACCCAAACGCGCCCTTAATGTTTAAAAAGAAAACCAAACTTAAATAACTACAGCAAAAACATAACCATCCAAACTCAAAAATAAAAGAGGTGAAGGTGGTGGTGGTGGGATGGCGGCTATGCCGCGGTAGTGTGGCGGCTGTCGTGGATGCGTGGAGGTGGGGAGGTCACGGTGGTGACGAGGTGGTGAGGAGTAGATAGAGGTGGAGATGGTGGTGACGTGGTGTGGTGGCAGAGAGGCGGTGTTGGCTGGGGCGGGGTGGCGATGATGGTGACGAGGTAATGATGACGTAGGGATGGTGGAGGTAGCGAGGTGGCGTCGGTGGTGAGGGGCTGAGATGGGGAGGTGATAACAGCGGTGGTGAGATGATGGTGTGACGTGGTGTTGGCTGTGGAGATGGAGGCAGCGTGGTGAAGGCCGCGATGGTAATGGCGGCTGCGAAGGCAGTGGTGGTAAGGAGAGATGGAGGTAAGACGCGGTGGAGGATGGTGGTTGATGTAGGTGGCGGCGGCCGGAGCTTGGCCTTAGGCTGGCCGGAAAAATGATAGGAGAAAGAGGTGGTGGCTAGGGTTTTGTAACTCAAAATAAGGGAACCCTATATGTCTAAATATTTATACTAGGAAGTTTAAAACAAAAGTGTCAAGTGCCAAATAGATGAGGGTTAATGGTGTAAATATTTCCACAAGGACCAAAAGTGTATTCTTTTGTAAAATATTGGTTCGGGACCTCGTTTAGACTAGTTAACGGACGATTCAAAACACGAAAATTGCGCCATTGCGTTCCAAATGATTTTTCCCTTAAAAATGAGTATTTACATGACAAGTATTTTATAAATGTTTTTATAAAATATTTTTAAAATGTTTATTATTTATTTGGGTATCATAGGTAAGCGTTGTCCGTAAAAATAAAACATTAATTTGAGTGTTCGCGTTTTTAAACAAACGTTTTTGAAAAAAATATAAAAATAATTTATTATAAATATTTTTATTGTACATAAAAAAGAAATATTAAATAAAAATAAAATTTTCATTATTTTTGTGACGCGTCTGGGTGCGGTGTTCAAAACTTTGTGAGGCTATATTTTAAAGTCTTTTCCGCTGTTGGTATTCGTGTCTTGGGTAAAACTTAAAAAGTTGTCCTGGAATGGCGTTTTATGCAAACGCTAAGTGCCACTCCATAATTAATAACTCATTTTTGCCGGGGGTACTACTAAGAAGTTGATTTCAGATAAGATCAATATAGGAAAACATAAAACTTCTTCTCGTTTTCGAGTGAACTTAAGTTTGAAAAATAAATATTGTAAATGAGAGATAATAATGAGAAATATGATTTATTATTTAAATATGTTTCAAAAATTTACCGGCTAATGCCGTAATCGTTTTTTATAGAGCGAAAAAGGTCAAAACTCAAAAAGTCAAAGGGTAAAATAGTAAATTGAAAGTTCTATAAAATTATGTTTGGGTGTGACATTCCTCACCCATGAAAGGAATCCCGTCTCGGATTCGATTTTGTAACCGGCAAGTTTGTTGTGACGAAGAAAAGATTTAAAAGATTTAACTGACCAGTTTAGACATGACATTGATAAATTTATTCAGCAAAATTCCTTTTTTTGACACTTGATATGCATAAAAAAAATTTGGCTAGGTTTGACCAAGATATTTAATCCATCAGAATAGGCATTATAGAAAGATATAGTTACAAGTTTTAGATTTATAGTAACCGCGTTGTAAAGAAGTCCCCTTGATAGTGGGAAATGTCAACAGGGGACAAGTTATCCTGAGTGGGTAATGTCTATATAAGAGGGATTCAAATGTTTAAAGAAGGCAGAGTTCTAGTTTTCCAGATATATGTAAGTTCAAACGATCAACAACGGACGAGGCTAATGAATGCAAGTATTCACTTACTTAGGAATTACGAGGATGAAATCATGACACCACCAGGAAACCAAAATAAGATGATGTGAAAAAGGTAACCCGAACGGCTTCTAACCCCGCGACCTAAATAAATAGACCGCGTTCGAAGAAACGAGAAATAATAGTAAAAAAAAATAAAAAAAAAAAATAAAAAAAAAAAAAAAAAAAAAACATGCACCTACAACCGTTTTAAGAACGAAATTGACAACCGATATATGGTTGTGCTTTAGTTTTAGTCAACAAAAAACTGTCTTAATGAACTTATTATGTTTATGAAGATGGTACAACGTTCTATGAGAGTAACTATTTATAGAAAGTTTCATTTTAAGGAATGTTTTAGTTCGGGGTACGTAATAACATCCCCTAATTTAATCGTTCCCATATTTTCAAATACGAACTAATGAAACCCTAGCGTCTAACCAAAATCCGTAGCTCGCTAAATATATATGTATATATAAACATGTTATATTTAGAAAAGACTAACGGCAATGAGTTATAATTTTTAGAAAATTCCTAAACATTCGTTTTAATATTAAGAAGATCCACGAATATTTTCAAAGACTTTCGGCACTTAATAAACCTTTCGAAACATTTTTAAATGTCCGTTTTACCCTAATTTAAAACTCGGACCAACAACTATATTTTTATAAATCACCCATGGACTTGACCATAACACCGCCATTTTCTTTTTTTTCAACGTATCCAAATTCTTTTACGCCAAAAAACTAACAACCAAATCCACTATAAATACTAGCCTAACACCGACATCGTCCACTTTTGTTGCAACTCACAAATCTCACATACTCTCAACAATAACAAATTATATATCCGAAATCATCAAAAACCCTCATTAAAATAATTATTCACTTTAATTATTTGAAAATCATAGCAAAAACATATGGTGTCGCGAATCGAAAGTATAAGGATACATAGCAACAATAACTTAATACAAACTGTGCTTGGAATGCAAGAAGAAAGTGCGGACATTTCGAGAAATAACATCCCCCAAATAAATGTCATGAATGGGAGGAGTTCGTGTAGAGGCTTATGCTATACTGACGGAATAATTGCACGCGAGTCGTTACTTCGAGGATGAATCAAATCATTAGCTAAGGGGAGTGACAAGTCGGTTATGCCTCTAAATAAATGGTCATGATCGCAAGGATTTGTAATGGCGCAAAGTAATAACTTGAAATGAGATAAAGTATTTATCCAAGTGAGGTCTAAGATTCTGCTGCGTGTTATATACGATTGTGTTTCTAGATCTTGTAGACTGTATTTGGTGATTGTCGGGTTTGGAATTCATCCGCGTGTCATATTGGAATACATTAAGCCACTAATTTATACTTTAAGATTTTCATAAAGAAGCGTCCAATTTATGTAAATAATGAATTGATAAACTCATGGTACGGCTAATTTACAATTTATTTAATTTTAATGAAGAGTGCGTCCAATCTTCCAAATCAAGAAATTAATTATCAGCCTACTTAATAATTTCTTATACAATACTTGTACTCACATAATCTTCAAGGTGGTGGATGACATGACGATGCCGGTGCTCTAATGTGTATGGGACGAGTGTTCAAAATTCGTCTTCGAAGACGGAGAGTAAAACAATTTGGGGAGATCGACATAGAGTTCAAAATAGTTGACGAATATACAGTTAAAGTAAATAAGATAAGGGTCTTATGAACGAGTTAACATAGCAATTATCGTATCAATCCTCCTATTACAAGTCCCGCCCATACAAGACTTATAACTCTTAGATTCACACATAATTCCATGTAAACCAAAGATAAAGGTCTTTATGAACGAATAAACATAGAAATTATCATATCAATCCTCCTATTACAAGTCCCGCCCATACAAGACTTGTAATACTTAGATTCACACATAATTCCATGTAAACCAAACTTAGTTCAAGACCATTGCATCGCTCACAATGTCTTAGAAAAGTTTAGATATATATGTATATATAGACAGCTTCCATAAATGTAATCGGGGAAATATACGTGAGGCAAACTTAAATCGCAGAGAAAAGATGGCCGCTCGGAAAAGACAAGTGCAGAGAAAAATACACGCAGGACAGAGGTAAACCCATATCATAACATGCTCAAGGAAAAATGGTTCTCAGGTATATGCCATAGCAAAAACACGTATAAGGCACACATAAAAGCACGTAAGGATCACATATTGGTTATAGACCAGACCTAGATATTTTACCTAGATATTCTACCTGGTTCTCTATAATAAGGCTCTAATACCAATCTGTCACACCCTTAGACGCGGCCTGGACGGAATACGTGTCCGAGGGCGTGACGTCATCATATTTTGAACACAAGGAACAAGAGAACGACCACTAATAGACGTTTTGAAAATCATAACTCGTTGCATTGTTTTAAAATAGACAAGTTTTATAATTGCGGAAGCGTAAGTAAAATGTAGTGAAAGCATAAATTGGTTTTCAAAAAGACAACGAGTATGAATGAGAAATAAAATCTTGATAATGGTATCATATAGCACGTAGACTCCATATAGCACGTCAAAGAAGTCCAAATCTAATCACCTGAGAAAAACATGCTAAAAACGGTCAACATAAAGTTGAGTGAATTCATAGGTTTAAGTAAAACATTTACGATGATCAAAATGTTTAGTGAATCCAGCTTCACTCAAAGTATTATGAAAAGTATTTAGTAATTTGAAACATTCAACAAAAGTAGTGTGGACCACAAGTTATAGAACATATGTGACAGTTATAACAAATACAACTTCACATAAAAATAAATATACTGTTGCACTAAGCTCATGACACCGAAGCTCAATTTAAAAGGAAGCATTTTATATGCCAAATAAATTTCTCACCCGCCCTAAATGGTATCTGAATCAGAGACATCACCTTATTAAACAATCCGAGACACAGGTATATATTCCATTTTGTTTGGGACCCGTCCGAATCCAATTAAAGCGCTACTGTACCCGTATAGTGATAATATAGTCCTAATAGATCTATTTAAACACTCGCGAGCTTACTTTAACCAGTACGAGTCGTTTAGCAATTAACAGTTTCTATGATAATCGGGCATTAGTGGTCTATTCGTAACTTAGGCAACACGTAAATAGGGAAAGTAGATCAAGATACTTGTGTCCATAGTAAAATCAACCATGTATTTCCAAAAGAAGGGCTTTAAGTAATTACATCCATAAGTAAAACAAAGTATGATATCAATCATGTAACAAAGTTTGCAAACGAACATTTATGAGAGTTTGAAACCATTAGAGTAAATAAGTTTGTAAAAGAGCATGTTCTCACCCCAAAATAGTAAATCTTAAAAATAAGACAAGTAAAACCGTGGGGCTAATGAACTCACCTGATGTTGAAGAACAAATAGCAGAAACGAAAATAATAAGCACAACACAAACGAAAAATGGAACGGCTCGACCAAGAAGACGCAGCTTAACTTAATGGCTATGTCCCACTAGTTTAGGATGATGAACTTGGGTTTTCCGATGGATGAGTACATCAACGCGACACGTTGATAAAGGATTTGGATTTCAAGTTGGATGAGTTTGGTGGTTGGTTAAATAAAAAAATCGAAAAGCAAACACAAAAGTATGTAATATATTTCCGTACATAATACATATAAAAACGAAACAATTATAATTCATATGGTTAATTATATAATAAAAGCAAACAACCAAAAAATAAGTCGAATATATAATACTTACAAATTTTGATATAAGAAAACGTGAGAAAATAATTGTAACAATATAATTCGACACGTTTTCAGAAATCACTTAACTAAATTAATAAAGAGTTCTCGCTTAGAAGTAAACACACGTTTTAAAGTTACAAATTAGATAAATAACGTTTTCAAAGTTTTTACAAAAGTTATTATTTTGTCTATTAGTCGGGAATAATAAAATAACATTTTATAATTTAAGATTTTGTTACGCGTTTTAACTAAACTAGTTGTCCCCACCCCCCCCCCCCCCTTGTTTATAAAAGTATAGTTTTTTTTTTCTTTTGGTTTTTTTAAATTGTATTAACCCGGGTTTTATTTAATTAAAAACCCAAAATTAATTTTTTAACAAAATTTTTTTTAGATAAATATTAATGACTATATCTCGTTTCTTTATCGGTTTTTTTCAAATAAATAGAAATTTTTAGGTGAAAAATACTAAGTTAAGAAATTTGATTTGTTTATCAAAAATTTTTTTTTTTCGGCAATGACCTATTCGTTTATACAACATTTCCTATTTTTACAAAACTCAAAGTTTTCCCCTTTTTAATCAATCCGTGTTGCAAAATACCCGCTTGTTGCAATATATATCTAAACGAAATCAATGAGTAACAAAATAAATAAAATCAAACACACCCTAATGGCTAAACCAAACGCACCCTAATCTGTTGTTAAACTCAAATCCAAATGCCCCCTTTGGGCTATAATATCAGCAACCAAACACCCCTTTGGGGCTGCCCAAGAAAACCACGAACCAAACGCTCCACTAAAGGCAGTTAACCACAAAAACCAAACGCACACTTAATGCGCGTGAAAAACCAAACCACCCTTAAATAACTACAAAACAAAAAACATAACCATCCAAACTCCAAAAATAAAGAGGTGAAGGTGCCGTTGGGTGGGGAATGGTCACCCCCACCCCCGGGAAAACGTATTTGTTAGGGGTTGGGGCCCCCGCGATGGTGTGGCGGCTATGGTAGATGCGTGGAGGTAGGGAGGTCACGGTGGTGACAAGGTGGTGAAGAGGAGATAGAGGTGGAGATGGTGGTGACGTGGTGTGGTGGCAGCGAGGTGGTGTTGGCAGGGGCGGGTGGCGGTGATGGTAATGATGACGTAGGGATGGTGGAGGTAGCGAGGTGGCAATCACATTGGAGAGGGCTGAGATTGGAGTTATGTACAGCATGTGGTGAATATCAGTGTGTCGTGTGTTGGACTGCGGAGATGAGGCGACGTGGTTGGAACCGCGATGGTGATGCAGCTGCCAAGGCAAAGGTGTGAGTACGATGAGGTGAGAACGCTGTGGAGGATGGTAGGTTAAATTATGGCCGACGACGCCCAGGAGCTTGGTTGGAGGCTGGCCGAAAAAATAAGAGGGGAAAGAGGTGGTGGCTAGGGTTTTGTAACTCAAAATGAGGAAACCCTATATGTCTAAATATTTATACTAGGAAGTTTAAAACAAAAGTTTCAAGTGCCAAAAAGATGAGGGTTAATGGTGTAAATATTTCCACAGGAACCAAAAGTGTAATCTTTTGTAAAATATTGGTTCGGGACTCGTTTCGGCTAGTTAACGGACGATTCAAAACACGAAAATAGCGCCATTGCGTTCCAAATGATTTTTCCCATAAAAATGAGTATTTTATAAATGTTTTTATAAAATATTTTTAAAATGTTTGTTATTTATTTGAGTATCATGGGTAAGCGTTGTCCGTAAAAATAAAACTTTATTTTTGAGTATTCGCGTTTTTAAACAACGCATTAGAATAAAATGTAAATAATTTTATTAAATTGCACAAGGCTCACAAAAGGCGCAGATCCTTGGGATTTAGATCCTTGAGCCTAGGCTCGCCTAGGAAAGGTGGCGGATGTTGAAACTTTCTTTTCTAATTTAACATTCATCTCTCTCATATGTTAATAATAGATTACCTAGAAACTAAATAAATCAATCAATTTGAGTGTTTGGTCATTCAATTTAAGTGTCTGCACATACAGACTCCTCCCTCTATTTTACGCATGAGATAACGTAATCTCGTCATGCCATGAATATGATACATTGCTTGATATTTTTGGATTAACTATTCAAATTTTTTTTGATACATTAATTATTTTAGTTTTATTTAAGTCATCACTAATCTATAAATTTTTGCCTAAACTATTATAATTTACTTCAATTTAATGCGAACCATATTCATAAAGCCTGCGCCTTGATCTGTGCCTCGCCTCAAGGATCCATAAGCCCTTTCCGCCTTAGTGCGCCTTGAGCCTTTCAAAACACTGGAAAGAACTGAAAACTATGTTCGAAGAGCAGGCAAAACAGGAATTGTTTGAAATAGTCAAAGCATTCCACACTTGTAAACAGGAGGAAGGTCAGCTCCTATCTTTTAAAGATGAACAGCTATTTGGACACACTGGAACGCCTAGGCTAAGCAATGTCAAATGAACTTGGTGTGAGTCTGATTTTGAATTCTCTCAACAAGGACTATGATCAGTTCATTTAGAACCATAATATGCATAGCATGGGGAAGACGATAGCTGAATTGCATGCTATGCTGAAACTCTATGATAAAGGTATTTTGAAGAAGGCTGAAACTCCCGCTGTATTAGTTATACAGGAGGGTAAGATCCAGAAGCTTGCTTATGCTCCCAAGCCCAAGATCCTACCGCCGCCTAAGAGAGAACAGCCGGCAAATGACTCTATCTACCACCACTGCAAGGAGGTGGGTCATTGGAAGAGGATTTGTCTGTCTTACCAAGCTGAGTTGAAGAAGAGAAAGAGTGCTAGCATTGCTAGTACTTCAAGTATCTTTACTATAGAACTCTATACTTTCCTAATAAGACTTGGGTATATGATACTAGTTGCAAAGGACTCTGTATGCCACCACTGCAAGGAGGTGGGTCATTGTAAGAGGATTTACATGAAGCTTTGAGTTTGTACGTGGGCAATGGAATGCGTGTAGCCATTGAAGCTATTGGAAGTTTTGATTTGGTTCTTCCTAGTGGTTTAATAATTGTATTAGACAACTGTCATTTTGCACCTACTATTACTAGGGGTGTTGTTTCAATTTCTCGTTCGGTTACCAACGATTGTATTCATACATTTACGAATTATGGTATTTCAATGTGTTTTATTTTAATGCAATTCCGCATGATGGTATTTATGAAACAGATATGCATAATCTTTATCCAAATGTTAGTTCTATGTTTAATGTTAGAAACAAAAGAGTTAAACATGTGTTGAACTCTTCTTATCAATGGCATTGTCGTCTTGGTCATATAAACAAGAAATGCATAGAAAAGCTTCAGCGTGATGGATCTTAACTCACTCCGAGGAATCACTTAGAAATTGCAAGTCCTTGTATTATTTGGGAAGATGGTGCGAATGCCTTTTCCATCAAGTGGAAAGCTCTAAGGACATATTAAGACTTATACACACTGATGTAAGTGGCCCTTTTAGAACCGTGTCAAGAGAGGGTGCTAGTTACTTCATCACCTTTACGGATGATTTCAACCGTTATGGTTACGTTTACCTAATGAAACAAAAACATAAGGTATTTGAAACATTTAAGGTCTTTCAAAATGAAGTTGAAAATCAACTTGGAAAAAAGATAAAGGCTATTCAATCCGACCGAGGAGGTGAATACCTGAGTCATGAGTTTGTTAATCACATAAAAATTTGTTGTATTGTATCCCAACTTACTCCACCTTATACACCACAACATAACGGGTGTTTAAGAGGAGGAATCGAACTTTACTTGATATGGTTCCATCCATGATGAATCTAACAACTCTACCAAAATCCTTTTGGGGATATGCTCTCAAGTCTGTTGTTCACATTCTCAATATGGTTCCAACCAAAAAGGTTGAAAGGACGCCTTATAGAATATGGCACGGGAAAGCTCCCAAGTTGTCTACTTTAAGGATTTTGGGGTTGTGAGGCCCTCGTGAAATGAGACACACCTGATAAGCTTAATCCTAGATCCATTAAGTGTATCTTTGTAGGATACCCAAAGGAAATGATGGGTTACTACTTTTATAATCCACTTGAGAACAAGATTTTTGTTGCTCGGAATGTTGAGTTCTTTGAGAATAATCTCATTGTACAAGAAGTGAGTGTAAGTCATGGACCTCTCGAATCGAGTGGGAGTGACGAAGGACTTGAATTAATTCAAGAAGAAGATACATAATCTTCTGAAAATACTAGCAAAGAACATAATAAGGTCGTACCTATTGTAGTCAAGCCCCAAAATATTGAAGTTCTTATTCGTAGATCCGCAAGGATACCTTAAGCACCATATAGATATGGTTTCTATGTTGATGTTGAGGAATGTGAATTAGGGGATCTTGATGAACCTTCTAATTATAAAGATGCATTATCAGATTTTGAGTTTGACAAATGGCTTGAAGCTATGAATACAAAAATGCAATCCATTAAAGCTAATCAAGTCTGGGTCTTGGTTGAGCTTCCTCCTAATGGTCAAACTGTTGGGAGTAAATGGCTTTTCAAGAAAAAGACTGATATGGATGGCTATGTACATACCTTTAAAGCTTGTCTGTCAGCAAAAGGCTATACCCAAACCTACGATGCAGATTATGGGGAAACCTTCTCTCCTATTGCAGACATTAGAGCTATAAGGATTCTTTTAGCCATAGCAGCATTCAATGACTATGAGATTTGGTAGATGGATATCAAAACCGTCTTTCTGAATGGTCACCTAAGCGATGACGTATATATGGTGCAACCTGAGAGATTTTTTGATCCAAAACATCCCAACAGAGTATGCAAACTTCAACGTTCCATTTATGGATTGAAGCAAGTATCTTGAAGTTGGAATAAAAGGTTTGAAGTAGAAATCAAGAAGATTGATTTTACTCAAAATCCTAATGAGCCATGTGTATATCTCAAAGCTAGTGGGTGTAATGTTTCATTCCTAATCTTGCATGTCGATGACATATTACTCATTGGAAATAACCTTACAATGCTGCAAGAGGTTAAATCTTGGCTTTGTAAGGGTTTTTCTATGAAAGATTTAGGAGAAGCAGCATACGTCCTTGGAATCAAGATCATACGAGATAGATCTAAGTGGTTGATTTCTCTTAGTCAGAGTACTTATCTAGAGAAAACCTTAAAGAAATTTAGGATGGAAAACTCCAAGAAGGGGTATACTCCAATGATAGAAAACCAGACTATAGAAAGTCCCAAGGTGCTAAAACACCTAGTGAAGTGCAACGTATGCGAAGGGTTCCTTATGCTTCGGTTATAGGATCAATCATGTATGTGGTTAGGTGCACTAGACCTGATGTTGCCTTTGCGCAAAATTTATGTAGTCATTTTCAGCAAAATCCTGGTGAGATTCACTGGACTGCTGTTAAAACCATTCTTAAGTATCTAAGGAATACTAAAGATATGGTTCTTATGTATGGGGCAAAACCTGAAGCTGAGCTGAAAGTATCGTGTTATGCTGATGCTAGTTTTCAAACAGATAAGGACGATACTAAATCCCAGACAAGATATGTGTTCGTACTTAATGGTAGAGTCGTAGACTAGAAGAGTGCCAAGCAAAGCACTATTGCTATGTCTTCTATAAAAGCTGAGTACATTGTTGCTGGTGAAGCATCAATGGAAGCCGTATGGATGAGGAAATTTATTGATGGACTTGGAAATGTCGTGCCATCGAATAAAAGACCTATGGAGATGCTATGTGACAATGAGCCTGCAATAACGATCGCCAATGATCCCGGAATCCTAAAGGGAGCCAGACATTTTCAAAAGAAATATCACTACATTTGTGAAGTAATTCAAGAACGTGAGATTGTCCTTAAGAAAGTTCGCACAGATGACAACATAGCTGATCCGTTTACAAAACCAATGTCATTCAATAAGCATTTTGAACATGCTATGGCGATTGGAATTGTTCCCGCTAGTAGTCTCATGTAAATCTATGATTTGTTAGTTAGTATTTGGATAATGGGATGTTAAACGATTGTTATTACTTTTGAATGAATTAATATACGTGATATCTTGTTTTCATTTTTATAATAATTGTGTCCTATATTTGCATGTTTATATCCATGAATGGCTTTTATCATTCTAAAGCTATATCCATTACCAGTTAACAATATGGGAGTATTGTTAAAATAAGGTAAATGTGAGTGTTTTGTTATATTCTAGAGAATACGTAAAGATGATTTTCCCAACTTCAGATGTTATTCAATGTGGTTGAATAATAAATACCCCACCTGTGTAGATTACTTTATTGATCGGCGTCATTGGGTGCATTACACATATGGTGAAAGTTATGTTTATCCTTAGACTTAAGATGCAAGCGGGTTTTGCATGTATGGATAACATTTCTTAATTATAGTCTACCACTATACTGTCACAATGTAGTTATAAGGGCTATTTTCAAAAATGTTTTGAAGTGCATGACGGACACTTGTAGTCAAAATAGAATTTGTTCCTCCTCATGTTTGGGAGTAAGATACTTGCTGGGGAACTCGTTGGGTTTATCAGATACTTACATGGTTATGCTCAAAGTGTAGTTAAGATGATTCTTTTTACGTTTGGTGATCTGATTCAATACTGATACGAGAAACAGAATCGTTAAACTATGGAATGACTATTTGATCCATATCCATATTTAACATTGTATCTGAAACAAAGGGATAGGACTAACCTAAAACCATGGAAGGCTGAGTTGTTTACCAAAACTGCATACTCAGGTATTTCTGGGAGCATTGATGATGTTGCTAGATTATTCGTCAATGTTAGTATAGTATATTATATGAATGAGACATTCGCAAGTAGGAGCTGTTGGTTTGTGCTCATGTCATATGGATATTTATACAGCTGGAAATACGTGAGCCTACAGGGTCACACACGTTTAGACTTATATATCATTCTATTGATGTTTATAATAATATATTTGTATATTTATTATTCATATTAATATATGAATCAACGATGGAACACTAACAGTCGTTAATTAGTTCGTTGTAAATAATTAACAAATGAGGCTTTTTAATTAATGGGTAATTAAATGTAATTATCCATAAATAAAGAAAAGGTCAAAAAGTCAACACCAAAGGGGTGTTGTGTGGGTTTTGACCGGATCCAATCCTAAGGGGTGATGGGTTGGGTTTTGAGCTATCCTTTCCTCTAAGTTATGTATTTTAGGAAAACCCTAAATACATCTACTATATAAGGAGGACCCTAGAGCTCATAGCCTTCATCCCTCTCTTCTCTTTTCCTCCTTGGTCGACGAAAACAAACACCCCACTTTAGGGTTTTTTTGTGTTTTGTTATTATTGGTGTTCACTTGATCGTTGGTTGAAGAACTAGCATTCGGGTGGTATTGTTCGACGTGTAGTGTGGATACACGTAGATGTTACTTATCTTAGTAACTCATAGTGGTGTTTGGTTTGCACGTTATTACATACGTGCGTGTACTAGAAGTGTCTTCGATTTGTCACTAGCTTGGTTGCTAAAGGTATGTTTACTTGTTTACGTTTTATGTTAATTATGTATGCTATATGTGATCTGTATCCACAGCGTAGCTCGTTTAAAATTAAAGTAATATTAGGATTTTAGACCATGATTTCCAACAGATTTAAATTCTACAATCGAACTATTACTCATTTTAACATTGTTAGACTTAGGTTCTAATTTATATATTTGTGGTGTAAACTTAGGATACCACCATTTGCATGTCCTACTAAATTTCTCGTAAAGCACCCTTAGTCTACTTCTAGGTTTTGGAATAGTGGAGTCTGAAGCAACAATTCTCTTATGGGGAGTTACAACAGATTGGTTCACATTCTTTTTGTGTTTTCTATTATTCACATCATTAATAAAATTTTGAACACATTCATCACGATTTGCATTAACAACACATATGCCATAAGTCTTACAAACATATTTAACATATGAATTCTTAACATTTAAATTGTCATTACACGCAGTTGTGGAAACTAGAAGGGGGGGTGAATAGTTTACAGGTTCATTTTTGTTTTAAAACTTTGCTTTCAAAATACTTAGATTCGAGTAGTATGTTTAACCAATCAACAATATGAATCAACCAAGTAAATATCTAAACTAATAGTAAATAACAATCACAACAATATAAAGAGATAAGAGAAGGAACAATCAAACCAAGACACCAAGATTTATAGTGGTTCGGCTACGAAGCTCTTCTTCGCCCTACTCTACTCCCCGAGTATCCTACTCGAGATTTCACTATGTCAACAAGCTCCCTTCAGGCGGAGAAAACCGTTTACACGTCGCTTACGTTATTTTTCGACACTAAGCTAAATGTCGAGTCCTAATCTTAGCTAGAACCAATCTACCACTTCACAATCACTACAAGATCACTAGATCTACACTATCGGATTTACACAATATCCGAATCACATAAATACACAAGATAATTATAATAGAGATTTGATACTTAGAAGAAAAGAGGAGGGATCACTAATTAACACTTCGTTTCTTGGCGAATACGAGTGTTCTTCTCTTGCACTTGAATAAGAGGGAAGATATGAGAAGAAGAGATTAGATCACTTGAAACAAGATCAAGAGATGTTAGTGATCAAGATATTTAGTGAGAGAAAGAAGGTTTTTAGAGAGAGAAAGAAGTGTGAGAAAATTCGTGCAAAGAGGTCTGATTTTCTGCAAGGAATGGAGCAGTATTTATAGGCAGGAAAAACCAATGGTCACTAGCAGCGGTCCTAGATATATAAGGGGGACGCCATGCCTATAAGGGGGCCGCCATTAGATTACGCTCCCTTTTTTATCTTTTTGTGGGGAAGGTTGTATCTGTTATAGAAGCTTCTGTTTTGGGGGGAAAATATGAATTTCAAATTTTAAGCTTTTAATAAAACTTTTCTTTTAATTGGAAAATATTTTATATAATTAATTTTGTGAAATTCTTTTTTAAAAATGTAATAGATAAGAGAAAAATATTTTCTTGATCACTAATCAGGCTTAATGATTTGTTTGTTCATACCTTAAGTGATTACTAATCTTAGAAATGGAATTTTACGATTAATAATTTGTAAACGTTTAATTTTATCGTAAACGTTTTTGCATTTTGTTATTATCAAAACATTGAGAGGTCGAAAAATGTAAATAACATTTTTAGACATTATTTGTATTAACAATCTCCCCCTTTTTGATGATGACAAAATATAAACTTATTTTGTATAAAATTAATAGTTACACATTATTTATGAGTTTTGTTCCATTTCTCCCCCTTTTTGTCGAATTTAAAAAGGATGATCGTCGAGTAGTTGAAGGAAGAAAGAAATCGACGATACCAAGACTCCCTCTTGATGTATGCTCCTCCTCGTTCGGGGCACCAAGTGATCGATCTTACGAAAATTGTTTGCTATAAAACAAAGTTAGAGATATAAGTACAAGACAAATATCTTTTAAGCAACACATTAGATTTAAGTGCCCCAAAAGAGAGTTTCATTCAACAATCAAGAAGCTCATACAATAATGAATGCAAGTAATACATTCATACAACATAAGATAAAACTAAAACTAATACAAGATAATTAATGCATAAGACACACTACATACTTCATGAGATAAAGAGAGACAATACTACATAAGTCCTAAATGATTCATGATTCATGAAGAACGACTTTTTGAGCAAAAAGGTTTGGGGTGACACGTTTACGAAAACTTTTAAAGACATTTCAAGGTAGAGGTGGAAAGTGTGAGGTGATTGCGGTAGTGAGAAGATACTCAAGATGAGCAAATATGATGTTCATCTCATCTCTTAAGGTAGTCATAGTAGTTGTAGTAAAGAGGGTGACCCATGATAGGTGGTTGAGGTTGTGGTGGAGATGGTGGTAATGGAGTGTCATGAATATGATCAAGAGGAGTAATTGGTGACAAAGAGAGTGTGATATCCAAAGAAGGATGGCTTTGAAGTGGTTGAGAGTTTAGAGTTCTAGGAGGTACATTCGAAATGTTGTCAAGAAAATGGTTCAAAGGATGAGGAGAAGTTGGTTCATTTGAAGATGATGGTGAAATTTGAAGTTTTGATTGAAAAGAAGAAGATGTGTTCTCTTGGCTTGATGAAGTTTGATTGGTGGATGTGGTTTTTGATAGTGCATTTGGAGGAGCTGGAGATGAAGAAGTTGTTGTAGGAGAAGGTGTGGTGGTGACATCTTCGTTACTAGAGATGTTAACAAATAGTTGTCTAGGAGGGATTATGGTTAGTTTGATTTTCTTGGAAGGGTTAGAAGAAAAAGCTTTGGTGGAATTCATGGTAGAATTGTTTGAGGAAGATGAAGATGGTAAGAAGAATGAGAAGGATAGCTTATTTAATTTGAAAGCAAATGATCAAATTAGAAAAGCATGAGAATTAAGGAAAAAAATTCCAAAAGTTGTTTAGCAAAATGCAAGAAGTTTAGCTAGTTCTAATAGAGAATAGTCAATTGCATAGAAAATCAGGTAGTCACAGTAAAATTTCCGTGACTTTTGATGGCGGTCCCATATATACATGGCTGTCCCAGATATATTAGGGGTCCGCCCCATGTTTATGGGGGCCGTTCTCTGAAGGCAGGAAAATTTTCAGGTTTTTCTTGATTTTTTGAAGATCCTGGAAAAATTTATGTTTTCCCCTTTTGCAATCAATTCTATTTCATCTTGATTCATCTAATGCTTAACAATTAAATTCATAAAACTAACCATTCAAAATTCAATTAAAGGATCACATATATGCATATTGACTAATAGATAAGCATGCATATCATTATAAAGATAATTATAGTATGTTAAGTACCATGAAAACAAGTATTTAGGATGACAAAATCGAAAGATCATCCAAGGCAAGTCGTGTTGCCTATAATACATACTAAGTTACCACTAAATAATATAGGTTTAAGTACTAAAGCATTATGAAGTAATAAGTAATATAATTAATAATGTCACAAAGCACATCTCCGTATTGCTTACTTTTTAATATTTCTCCATAAATTTCTAAGGCCTTTTCTGATTGATCTTAATCCACCACGTTGCTCATCTCGAATCTGAACTTGACGGTTGATGATTTTGGTTTGACGGGTGTAAAAGGGTTCCAAGTGAGGGTCAATCTTAGGCGGGTTTTGAAAAACTTGAGGAACTTGATTGGTTAACGAATTAACATAACGAATGGGGGAAGGAGTGCTTGCATGCGAGGCCCCTTTGCCATTTCCATCATCGTTAAGATGAGAGGATGATGGTTGGTCAAAGGCGAAAGAAGAGGAAGTGGAGTGACGACCTCTTCTCGTCCCTGGTCCTTTCTAGTCTTTTGCTCTTGTTGAGCGGCAAAAGGATTCATGACACGATCGTACAAGACATAAGACTCATTGTACAAATCATGATTTTCATTCATGATGAGTTTAAACAAACGGGTCAATAACATACCATAGGGTAAGATCAACTGCTTTTGTTTAGTGACCCACTCCATTTGTTTTGCCATGAAATAGGCAAGGTTGAACTTTTAAGAGTGTACGACACAATAAAGCATGTAATAAAGACACACAGAAACATGATCCCAATTACCCCCCAGATAGAAAACATTTTCTCGGATAATTTCTTCCAAAGGCTTTAAGGTTGACACAATTTCACGAGTGAGAATTTAATATTCAAGAACATTAATTTCTTCCTCATGACGGATGTAACGGACTTGACCTTCTCTATCAATTCGAATAGACAAAATGATGTCATCAGGAGAAAGAGGGTTGGTTTAATATAGACCATCCGTAGGGACACCATATGCCAACTCATCAAGTGACCATTTGTCAGTAAAGACGCAGGCACCCTCGTAAGGTATGTCAAGAATTTGAGCAAATTCTTCAAGAGAGTAAGAAAAGAATTGATTTTGAATCACAAATTCGATAAACATTTGACCTTCATCGGAATAATTTATTTGATATTGACTATAAAACTTGTTGATCCCAATAGAATATATCTTGCTTAGCTTGTATGAGGCTAAGTTGTATTGAATAAATCCAAAACAACTATGATAGAAACTTTGATTGTGAATATCAAAGACTATGCGGAATCTAGTCAATGATACTAAGAATAATTTTAATGAAATAGTAATGAATAAGATTAATAACAAAAATAGTTTATCAAACTTTCAATCTCAATATAATACGAATACTCTTAATAGTGTTAGGGTTACAAAACCTTGAAGCTATATCAATATCAAAAATAACAATTTCTAGATATCTAACTCTATGCCCTAGGACCTCCTTTTATACATCAAGGAGTCCTAACCGGCTTACAATATTTTCCTAAGTTATCATGATCTTCTAAACAAATAACTTATACGTATCTTTTATAAAAATATCTCATACTTATCACATAATCAATCTTTATCTTTTCTCTGATAAGTCTTTGATCTCTTCTCTGTCAGCATAAACTCTTCCAGCAGTTGTAATCTTTAAGCAGTTGTAACTTTCACACCAACAGTAGTAACTTTTGTACCAGCAGCACTAACTTAACAGTCTTAACTTCCACTTAGCAGTAGTAACTTCCAAACAGCATCAAGAGGCTTTTAATCCCAATAATCCTCCCCTAAACTTGATATTCCTCTTCAAAAATCTCAAGTTTCTTCATTAAAAGCTTCATAATCACCTGGAGGATGCTTTCAAACACTTCATTGTTTTTTGAGCTATTTTGTCATAAGCTTAAGAAGCTGATAACACATTTCATTCAGATGATCAGTTTGAAGCTTCTTGTTTAACATCTCTGTAATTGTTGCTGGTGTAAGGGGATATCTCTTCTCAACCAACATAAAGAGATGCATGTCTTGAAACCTCACAAAGTGTACTCCACAGGAATCAAATAATTTCCAAATCAACACTTTGTTTCCTAGTAGATTTCTCCACACTGTATCTTCTATATTATGCTCAAACATTGTCCTTAGATCACCCCATAGTACTCTCTCATATCCCTCTTCTGGTCTTGTAGATCCATGCTTAGCTTTCACCAATTTCCATAGAGTTTCCAAATCTTCTCTGTCAAAATCTCTAAGCATCTGAATCATTGATGAGTACCTTTTTGAACTTCCATTAGCTCTTATGATTTGAAATAGACTGATCTTTCCTTCTTTAGCAATCTTCCAATCAACAATGCTTGGAGGTTTAGTAGCTAATGGTATAGCATCAATTGCTACTTCCTCTTCATCAGGAACAACCTTTATAAGCTTTTTCATCTCAGCTTCTTCTTGATCATCATCTATCTTTTGCTTCTTTTCCTTCTCTTGTTCTAGCTCATCACCTGCTCTCTTTAAGCTACTTTCTTGTGCCATCTCTGCTTCAGCTTTCTTTGAGCTCTCTTTCACCAACTCAGTATCCTTATCAACAAACATGTTTACCCTTGTCATGGCTTTATCAAATAACTTCTGAATTTCTGCAAATGACTTGTTCTTCAATTGACTTTGCTTGTAACCAGCCATGTGTTTCAGATAAGTTGACATTGTACTTTTCTTTTGTGCTTTAGTTGGTGGCTTGTTCCTCTTTTCTTGAGCTCTTAATGCTGCAAAGTGTTTCTTTCTCTTCTCCAAGAGTTCTACAAACAATCTTGCCTTCTCTTCATCTGTCAATTCTTCTTGCTCTCTTGCTTGCAATCTTTCAGCCAATAACCTATCAGCCTCTATCATTGCTTGCACATTATCCCATGAAATGTTGGCTTCTTCAACTTCTTTAGCCTTCTCTCTTGCAAGTCTTGCTTGTTCTTCTTCTTCAGCTTGTAGCTTGAAAGCAAGTTCTTCATCAAGTCTTATTTGTTCTTTCATCTTCAAAGGCTTCTCAAGTTCAATCATCTTAGCTTTGCCTTTGTCCTTGATGTTTAAAGGTATTGGTGTTAGTGTTGGTCTTGTTGTAGATTCACCAGGGTCTCTAAAAGTAATGCTTTTTGCTTTGGGTATTGTTAAAGGTACTGTTGTGATTGTACTCTGCACTAGCTCTTTTACCACAACCTTAGGTTTTTCACTCCTTAATTCAGCTAATGCTTAAGCCAAAGTGATCTCTTTAGTAGTAATTGTTGCAGCAGCACTAACTTCAGCTGTACTAACTACTTCTTCAACAACTTTTTCACTTTGCTCTGCAACAAACACTTCTTCATCATTAAAAACATTTGTATCAAACATTTGAGCATCATCATACCTCCTTTGAGTCTTATCAACCAATGTAACTTCTACATCTTGGTCAATGTCATCTGTTTTCCTCCCTTATTTGGATGCATCCTTTTGATCACCCAAACCTTCATCTTCAGAGGAAACAACTTGTGCAGATCTACCAATCTTGAATAATCTTTTCATCCTTAGAGTTTTTGACTTCCTTTTCCTTTCTAGCTTCTTGACTCTCTTCTTCAAACTAGCAATCTCCTTTGCTTGAGCAGTCTCTGTTGTCTCTAAGTCAAGAACTTTATCAGACAATTTTGTATAAAGGTCCATCAATTCCTTAAGGTTCATTCTTTCCTCCTCGCTTCCAAGTGTGTTTACTCTTGAGAGAGGTGGGTCATTAGACTGTGTAGATACATTTTCCTCATTGGCAGCCTCATCTGCTATTGGCTCTATAGGACCACTGGATTGAGGAATCTTAGTGTCTTTTCTCTGTTTTCTCCTAGATTGCTTCTTCTAAGGTTGTGATGTTGATGGTTGAATGACAGGTGTATCATGGGGATCAGTTGGCATAACTGAACCTTCATCCATTTCTTTTTAAGCTTGAACCATCATGGTTGGAAATAAAGGTGTAACTCTTCCAGAAAAACCTTTCCCAACCCTTTTCATATTTCCAAATACCTTCTTTATATGAGAGGGTGTAACAAAAATTTCATCATGAGTAGACATATCACCAGCTTGTTTATCCAGAAAGACTTGCACAAACCTTAGATACATTAGAAATTTGACACTACTATCCACATTCTCCACCATATTTTCAAATATATACTTAGAAAAAGTTGAATTTCTGGTTTGTAGCTAAGCAGATTATTTGCAGAGGCCATAGTGCTACTAAATTCGTTCCATGCAGTAGTCTTAGCACTTAGGCATTGCAGAATAGTATGAATCAAAAACTTCCATTGAGGAGAAAAGAAAGCTTTGTAGAATGTAAGTTTCTGAGAAGGTTTTTCATACCCCATTAAAGCAAGTTGCTCAAAAATCAGCATTATGTATACATTCAATTCCTTTGGCATCTTCCAAATAAAGATCTCTTCGTACACTTGTCTCAGTGATGATCACTTTCTTCCCATCCACTAGGGCTTGTAACTGAACTTCTCCATTAACAGTTTTCACCTTTGCAGTAGCCAAAAACTACTCAATACATAAAGTATAGATTGTAAGATTAACCGTTAACGCATATTTGATAGGATTTGCATTCAAGAAATCTAAAATTTGTTCAAACCCGTCACTTTCAGTGGGTTTAGCCAAGAACGCAACCATGTTGTGTGAATCAGAAAACTTTAAAGCATACATTATCATGGGTTTTGATGATTAATGATGAAATTGAGTTAGGGTTAATTATTAGAGAGTATATGAAAGATTGAAATTGATTAAATGATTGAATGAAACCCTTAATTGAAGTATTTATGAAACTACCCTCAACAGCATTAACGTTCACCAGCAGTTGTAAGTTATGCCTAGCAGCATTAACTTTCAACTAACAGTAGTAAGTAACCCAGTAGTAGTAACTCAGTAGTAATTTTAAGCCTAGCAGCATTAACTTACAACCAGCAGTAGTAAGTTATGCCTAGCAGCATTAACTTTCTCTTGTAGTAGTAAGTTTATGCCTAACAGCATTAACTTTGAATCATCAGCATTAACTTTAATTCCTTTCTAGTCAGCATTTCCATCATTAAATTAGTATTTTAACTTACAAATTCTCACTCTCTGTTTTTAATTTCTCTCAATTCTTTTAGCTCACAATTCTCTCTATCTATTTTTGATTTCTCTCAATTCTTTTAGCTCATAATTCTCTCTGTATGTTTTTTATCACACATCTCTCTTTCTGTTTTTCAACTCACAACTTCTCTCAATTTTTTTTCTAACTAAATCACTCTTTCTGTTTTTATCACACATCTCTCATTCTGTTTTTAATCTCACTAATTCCCTCTATTCATTTACCCTACCATTTTCTTAATCAGGACTTTAAAGATTTAGCAATCCAATACTAGTAATCAAATATTAAAATCTACTTACATCAAATGCTTTTGTGAGAAAATCTGCAACATTCTTGTCAGTATGAATCTTGATTATTTAAATTAGCTTCTTTTCATTGGAATCTCTTATGAAGTGATGTCTAATCTCAATGTGCTTTGTCTTTGAGTAAAAAACAGGGTTCTTCACTATGCATATTGTGATCTCATTATCAATATAGATCTTTGTATGCACAAAGTTATACCCATAATCCAACAATTGATTTTGAATCCAAAGCACTTGGCCACAGCAACTTGAAGCAGCTACATATTTAGCTTTTGTTGTAGAATTAGCAACCACAGTCTGCTTCTTACACTGCCATGAAATTAATCTACATCCTAGGAATTGGCAACCTCATGTTGTGGACTTCTTATCTAAGCTTGCTCTTGCATAGTCACTGTCAGTATATGCCACCAAATCAAAAGGTGAATCCTTAGGATACCAAAGGCCCAGTTTAGGTTGACCATTAAGATATCTAAAAATTCTTTTCACAGCATGAAGATGTGATACTTTAGGGTTAACTTAGAATCTAGCACATACACATACAACAAACATTATATCTGGTCTTGAAGAAGTAAGATACATCAATGAGCCAATCATTGATCTATACATGTGTTCATCTACATCTTCACCATCTGCATCTTTGAGCAAAGGCTTATGGGTTTTCATCGGTGTGTTTGCTATTTTGACATCACTAAGGCTAAATTTCTTCAAAATCTCAGTCACATACTTATCTTGGCTTATAAAAATCCTATTATCCTTCTACTTCACTTGCAGTCCTAGAAAGAATGTGAGTTCACCCATAGAACTCATCTGAAACTTCGTATGCATCATCTTCTCAAACTCTGTGCATAACTTCTTCTTTATAGACCCAAAAATGATATCATCTACATATACCTGTACTATTAGAATATCATCTTGGTCCCTCTTGATAAACAAAGTTTTGTCTATCTATCTTCTCTGAAACCTATTTTCAAACAAATAAGTAGACAATGTCTCATACCAAGCTCTAGGAGCTTGATGCAAACCATACAGTGCCTTTTCTACTTTGTATACTCTGTCAGGGAAGTCTGGATCTCCAAATCCTGGTGGTTGACAAACATAGACTTCCTCTTCAATCTTTCCATAATGAAAAGCACTCTAGATATCCATCTGGTACACCACAAAGTCTTTAAATGAGGCATAGGTTAAGAATAGCCTAATTGCTTTAATTCTGGCAATAGGGGCGAAAACTTCATCATAGTCAATCCCTTCTTCTTTTGTGTACCCTTGAGTAACCAATCTTTCTTTGTTCTTTATCACAATGCCTCTTTCATCCTTTTTGTTCATGTAAACCTATTTAGTGCCTATGGCCCTTTTGCCATTTGGTAGATCCACCAGGGTCCAAACCTTTTGTAATTTAAATTGTAGAAGCTCATCCAGCATAGCTTCTATCCAACTTGGATCCTTCAATGCTTGGATTACCTCCTTGGGTTCTTTTTGTGATTAAAAGCAAGCAAATAAGCAATTTTGAAAGTCTTTATGGTTTGTTCTTTGCTGAACTGAACTAAACAAACCATGTTCTTTCAAATTCTTTATCATTCTTCTTATTTGAGGTGCTGAATTCAAGTCTCTAATGATTTAGTCAACTGGATGATCTTTGTGTATTCTTGTAGTTGGAATAGGACTGATAGGCATAAATGCATCTAAATTGTTCATGTTAGCCTCTACACCAACATCTTCATCATCATCTGAATAAACAATGTCTTCCAATTCAGGCACATTTGGACCATTTGGAAGTTCAATGCTTGTTTTTGGATTTACAGCATTAACTTCTGTGACAGCAGCATTAACAGTTGAACTAACAGCATTAACATTGTTAGTGTTGTTTCCATCACTAGCAGTATTAATATTGTTAGTGCTGTTAATATAATCATCCTCCTCTTGATTAATTCTTGGCTCTTTTGTACTTGGAACCTTACTATCTTTCCTTTCAGTTTGATTTTCACTTTCATTCCTTGGATCTTTAGCATCCTTCTTTTCCTCTTCCCCTGATGGTTTGAATCCAGCATCAGGAGTTTCCTTTGAATTCTAAGAGAATATTGGATCAGCAAGCCACATTGGTAGCAGAATATAATCTTTGCCAGGTACTGTCACCATTCTAGCTTTACCTGCATCATCACATGCTTTTGTACCTGCATTACCATTAGACTGATTTCCTGCAACAACTGGCTTATAATTCATTGATTTTGTTAGTGCATCTATATCAAAAAGCCAATTAGGTCCACTTCCTGCAATATTAGATGTATTTTCACTAAATTGTACATGCAGGTTCTCTTCTACTATCCTAGTTCTTCTGTTGAATACTCTGAATGCTTTGCTATTGGTAGAGTATCCTACAAAGAAACCTTCATCCGCCTTTCCATCAAATTTACCTAGGTGATCTATGGTATTAAGGATTGTAACAGGACACCTAAATGGTCTTATGAAGTTTAAGGCAGTTTTCTATCTAGAAAAAGTTCATAAGGGGTCTTGTTGTGAGGCTTGATAACTAACACCCTATTTTAGACATAACAAGCAGTATTAACTACTTCAGCCTAGAAAGTTGTTAGAAATTTTAAATCAGCTAGCATAGTCCTAGCAGCCTCTATTAGTGTCATATTTTTCCTGTCAGCTACTCCATTTTGTTGTGGAGTCCTAGAAACACTAAATTCCCTTTTAATACCCCTCATTTTACAGAACTGATTCATGACCCTATTCTTGAATTCAGTCCCATTGTCACATCTAATCACTTTCACCCTAAGGTCTATTAGATTTTCTATGCCTTTTATGAATGTTTTAAGGATTTCACTAGTTTCATCCTTAGTGGCTAAAAAGAAAAACCAACTAAACCTACTAAAATCATCTGTGACAACTAGGCAGTACATCTTTTTCATTAAACTCTTTACAAATGTTGGGCCAAACAAATCCATGTGCAACATTTGTAATGGTTGGCTGATTGAACTCACTGTTTTGGTCTTACAATAAGCTCTGTGTTGCTTTCCCTTCTGACAAGCAACACAGGTTTGATTAATTTCAAAAAAATTTGAAGGTAAACCACTTACAAGGTTTCCCCTTACCGGTTTATTCATTATTTTTAAATTTACATGTCCAAGCCTTCTATGCCAAAGATTAGATTCATCTGGTATGGCTTTTACAAAGAGACAAGTGAGACATCCTTGAGGAACAACATTCTTTAAGTCAACACTTTACATGTTATCTTTTCTAGGAACTTTAAGTAAAACATAACTTTCATAAGTTAACTTAAAGTCTGGAGACAGAACAACACATGCAGTATCAGTAAAAATAACACTATTCTTCTTGTTACACATTTGTAAGACACTGAATAGGTTAAACTTTAGTTCCTTTACAAAATACACATCTTCAAAATCTACTTTGCTAGTTTTTATTTTACCTTTCCTAGTAATTTTACCTCCTTTGGAATTACCTCCAAAGGCAACAAATCCTTCATCAATTTCTTCATAATCTGTAAGATAGGATCTATTTGCTATCATGTGCCTAGCGCATCCACTGTCAATCATTCCTTTATCCTTTAAATCTTGCTGTGGATTGCCCTGCACATAATGATAGGAAAATTAGTTTTTTCTGGGGACCTAAGCCATTACTGACTTGGATCTGACTTGTGCATCAATATAGTTAAATCTTTGAAAGGACATTGATGCACCATTGTTTCTAAAGACATGGTCTAAAATTTTGTGATTTGGTCTCCAAACCCAACATGCTGAGGCCTTAACAGCATTTCCTTTGTTTCCCTTAACAGCACTAAGAACTGCTTTTGGCCTAGCAGTATTAACCTTTTTACTGAAATTACTATTATTAGGTGATGTTATTTTGTTAAAAGGCCTTCTAGCAGTTGAATATGCATTATTAATAACATTTTTATGGGTCCTGCATTATTTATAATTGTTCTTGGTTGAACAGTATTAACTGGTATAGCAGTATTAACTGAAATTAGGCCAGACCTAGTTAAGACTGTTCTTAGAATCATGTTCCTTTTTGGACTAGGGTGAGTTAATTTGGAGAAATTTTGCTTGTTCACCCTTTGAACATTGGTCCAAACTGGTTTTGCAAATCTTCCATTATTATACCAGTTATTGCAATCATTCTTCAAATGATCCAAACTACCACACACATGACAAGCTTTGTTGAACATCTCAAAATCACTCCCTAATTTTTAAGACATCTGTTGGTTCCAGTTTCTCTTGTTCCCTCTAGGAATAGGTGTGTTTTGCCTATTTTTATCAACTGATGTTTTCCTATGAGATTTTACTTGCTCAATAGACTTAACAAAGTTTATCTTAGCAAAACTAGGTTTATTAAACATCTCAACTGTTTTAATCTTAGGCACATTTTCTTCATCACTATCAGATACCTAATCCTCAATAATTGGGGCTCCATTTTCTTTCCTAGAAGTCTCAGGTTCATTAGTCTTAACAGTAGGCTTTTCAACTACACTCACTAACAGACTCATTCACATCAACAAAATCATCTAGACTAGGATAAACCAAATCAGATTTTGGTGGCATAAAATTCCTAGTATAAGGAGGTGGGATAGCATTATACCCTAATCCTGTTTTACACTTATCCATTATCTGTTTGTCTAGAAGTTTACTTAGGTATTTTTGATGAATTTTCAAATTTTTGTACTATAAGTTGAACCTCGTATTTTTCTTTTGTAGCCAACTCTAACTTCCTTTTAAGCTCTGTAATATCTAAATCTCTTAAATAGATTTCACGTTTTAAGAGTTTTTTATCTTCCTCATACACAGACTCATTTTTTTTAAAGACTAACAGTCTAGCTTCTACAGATTCTAAACCAGTTTTATAAGAGACATCACTTATCCTAGTTGTTCTTAAGTCTTTAACTAATTGTTCATTTTGTTCTTTTAGATCTTTTACACATTCTAAATAAGATGAACAACAATTTAAGTTATTAGATACCTCTGAGTTTGTAGAAGAAGTTGAACTTGTTGAAGAATAAGCCATGAGAGCAAAATTGGTTGGACCTTCTTCTGCTTGGTCACTCCAATCATAGCCAAAGCCATCACATTAAGATATTAAGGCATTTAAAGTAGTTTCTTCAACTAGCACAGTCCTTCTGGTAGGCTCCATGTTTCTGCTGTCTTAAATCCTGGGTGCCCTGCTCTCCCTTGCAAAGTATCCTCTTTTGTAGAAGTTGAAACACTCTACCTTGGACTTATCAAACCTAATTCTTTCTTTGTTAGCCATGTCCAGCTTCCTTCCAGTATTCTTTAGGAATCTTCTTGCCCTTATAGTTAACATAGCAATGTTCCACCTCAAATCCATCTCTTCTAGATCATCAGGATTGATTTGTTGTAGGTCTTCATTATCTAGTTGTGGAATACTTGGTTGGCTAGCAAAGAAGGAATAAATCACAGCATCACTTAAATTTTTAATAGTTGTTGAGCTATCATCAGCACCCTGAGTGCTAGCAGAATTAACACCCTGAGTAGCATTAACTGTTCTAGTTGCACTGTTAGTGCTGCTAGAGGATAGAAAGGATACATTGTGTGAGTTTGTGGTTGAGCTAGATGTCCCCTTGACCTCTGATTCATAAGTCTTTAGGTTGTTGAAGAGGTCATCCAAACTCAATGTCTCAATCTCTGGTTTGTTCCTCCACACAATAGTATGCATAGTCCATTCTTGTGACAAACTTCTCAAGAACTTCTGATTGATGTCTTCTTGAGGGATAACTTCACCATGCATCTCCAGTTGACTAATTAGCTTTTGAAGCCTTTCATAAGTTTGCTCAATCACTTATGTGTTGGATGCAGCAAAGTTTTCATATTGCTGCTTCAGAAGATTTTTTTAAGTTTTCTTTGTAGCAGTATTACCTCCAAATCTATTCTCAATAGCCTGCATTAGTGTCTTAGCATC
Source organism: Tanacetum coccineum (assembly GCA_026074375.1). Classification (NCBI taxonomy): domain Eukaryota; kingdom Viridiplantae; phylum Streptophyta; class Magnoliopsida; order Asterales; family Asteraceae; genus Tanacetum; species Tanacetum coccineum. Next base: position 2,986 of record BQNB010011304.1, on the reverse strand, counting down.
CTTGTATGAGTTGAACTTTAATTGATGCTTATTAGGTAAGGCCATCAACAAAGTGCTTCTTGCCTTCAACTCTGCCCTTATTTGTGCCTTCTCTTCAACATTTGTAGGAGGGATAGCAGTCTCCTTACCATCAACAGTTTTTGTTACTATGGGTGCATTACCATTTTCTATGATCTCCCATAGAGTGTAATCAATGCATTGTAGGTACTGCTCCATCATCATCTTACAGAGATCATTCTCACCAGGTTGGAGTATGGGTAGCTTGATGGTTTGAGTATATTGAGAATCCATTTCTTCTTGAAAAAGTAGATCTTGTGTGTAGTAAAGGTTTTTCTTATTAAAAGCTTCTCACAAGCTCTGATACCACTTGTTGATCCCAATAGAATAGATCTTGCTTAGCTTGTATAAGGCTAAGTTGTATTGAATAAATCCAAAACAACTATGATAGAAACTTTGATTGTGAATATCAAAGACTATGTGGAATCTAGTCAATGATACTAAGAAGAATTTCAATGAAACAGTAATGAATAAGATTAATAACAAAAACAATTTATCAAACTTTCAGCCTCAATATAATACGAACACTCTTAATAGTGTTAGGATTACAAAACCTTGAAGCTATATCAATATCAAAACAAATGATTTCTAGATATCTAACTCTATGCCATATGACCTCCTTTTATACATCAAGGAGTCCTAATCGGCTTACACTATTTTCTTAAGTTATCATGATCTTCTAAACAAATAACTTATACGTATCTTTTACAAAAATATCTCATACTTATCACATAAGCAATCTTTATCTTTTCCCTGATAAGTCTTTGATCTCTTCTCTGTCAGCATAAACTCTTCCAGCAGTTGTAATCTTTAAGCAGTTATAACTTTCACACGAATAGTAGTAAATTTTGTACCAGCAACACTAACTTAACAGTCTTAACTTCCACTTAGCAGTAGTAACTTCCAAACAGCATCAAGAGGCTTTTAATCCCAACAAAACTCAAGAAAACAAGAACAAATTTGGTCATTAATTTCAAGAAGACACTCAAACTCGACAAAGCTGAACAGAGACCGAACATTGTTTATATCCGCAAAATTATCAAAAACCACCCGACCCTCATGAATGCAACGAATTTCAAGGTTTCTTAGTTTTTCTTTTATAGGTGTATGGTATTCATGTGATATTATTGGCATATAGGCTCTTGTATTTTTGTGATCTTCGAATGACTTACGAGGCATGATTTCCTAAAACAAAAGCAGAATCACATTTTATTACCGTTTACTTGTAATTTATTATGCACATTGTTTCTAGCGTGTGCCTAAATGTGACAAATGTGGAGTAACGATTAACTCGACCTAAAAATTAAAATCTTAAGAGTTAATCCAAATGCTCCTTAGTTTGATTTTTCTCATCCAAACATATCGAAAAATACGTATGAATTATGTATCTCGACCTTTGTTCATGAGATCAATATGCATGTGTTTAAAAACGTTTTTAAGTTGTATTAACAATGCATAACCACAATTTTATTATGTTCTTAACGTGAGTGATTTGAAAATAAAATTGGGGTTTTGGTTCGAAATCAAGAGAAACTCACAAATGTATGCAAATCCTATGTCAACGGGAGGCATATTAGTTATACATTGTATCCTAGTAGTCTTAGTTGTACAAATTTAAAAGAAAAATAAAAAATCCTAATTTCAATTTTTGTGTTCATCATGAACCCTAGACTCAAATTGAAAGAAAATAGATGAAATGACTTATAATTGATGATCTTTAAGATGCTGTGAGTGATTATAGGTGTTGATTTGATCTTCAATTATAGTTTTAGTGGTTGATTTTGAGTTTTTGAGGTGTTGTGTTCGCGTTCGTCGCTGCAAATATGAAAGGGGGTGTTTATTTTTGTGTTTTGGAAATTTTTTAGTTAAGTGTTCAATTTTAGTGTCTGTTGATGGCGATCCCATATCGCCTCGCGGTCCCAAATATATTTGGAGGCCGCCTAGGGTATGGGGGTCGCCCTCAGCGTGGGTTTTGGACTTAGTTTTTAAAGAAAATTTTACAAAAAGAAGTGACATTTTAATTTCAATTTTGCTAATTAAAAATGCTTAAAGTACTTCGGATGAAGTATTTAAGTTGTCATGACACAGAATGGAACACGGAATGGAGCACGCACAAAAATTAAGACAGAAGAAGGAGAAGCGGACTAATGTGATTTATGGAATGTGTTCCATCATTCCTAAACCAATACGTAGATAGTTAAACGTTTCACGTTTAATGGTTTTTGTAAGAATGTCAATGATGATGTCGACAGACGGCACTTTTTCGATTGAGATATGTCCTTTCTGGACATTATCACAAAGAAAGTGGTGATGAATTTCGATGTGATTGGTTCGAGAGTGTTGCACCGGGATTTTGCTATGGTCAATCGCGCCTTTATTGTCGCACATAATTGGGACGTCGTTGAGTCGAACGTCGTAGTCGATAAGAGCTTGTTTCATCCATAGTGCTTGTTGACATGCCTTTCCGGCGCTTACGTACCTGGCTTCGATAGTGGATATAGCAAGAGCGGTTTGTTTCTTCTAGAACCAATATGTTTAACAACATCCCACGAACGTACAAATACCGCTAGTGCTCTTTCGGTCCACATAATCTCCCGCATGATCAGAATCGGCATATACTACTGTTTCTATATGGTCCCCTTAGGATACCATAATCCTAAGTGCGTAGTGCCTTTAATATATCAGAAGATACGTTTAACCACTTCAAGGTGAGAGGTTTTAGGAGCCTCTTGGAAGCGGGCACAAAGGCAGACACTAAACATGATATCGGGCCTACTTGCCGTTAGGTATAATAAACTACCTATCATGCCTTGATACTTGGTACTATCTACCAACTCATACTCTTCGTCTTTTGTGAGTTTGGTATCAAAGGACATGGGGGTTTTCATTGGTTTAGATTCTTCTAAGCCAAATTTCTTAAGCATTTCTT
>BQNB010011303.1:0-81785 GCA_026074375.1 Tanacetum coccineum | reverse complement strand
AATCATCGTGTTGTGGTTTGATTTTTCCATCTCTTATCTCTTATCTTGCATACTTATTTCATATCTTGTCATTACATATTTGATTAGTTAAATTATTCATATTGTGCACATTGTAAATTCACATAAAGTCGAATCTAAGTTTTTATAAACAAACAACACTTTGAATTAAAAAACTGGTAAACTATTCAACCCCCCTTCTAGTTTTCCACACAATAAATTCCCGAAGAGATGCTGAAAAAGATCAAGACTTTAGAACTTTGAACTCAAAGCCTTCATTACAAGGTGATCATCCAATTGAAGCAATGGCAGCGAAATGTTATACAAGCAATCTTTATGATGTTTTCATGAAAAATTGGAAGGCTGGTTTTGATTGTGGACACAAAAAGATAACCAAAGACTCTTCTCTCGTACAATATCGTGTTGGATTTTTGCAAGGGAATGTAGAAAATTAGAAACTTGTTGAATGCAAAATAGGTTCTGAATTTTTTGCTACTTGTTCATGTGTAAAATTTGAAACTTTTAGAATATTGTGCAAGCATATTCTTTACATCATGAGAGGAAAGTTGTTGACAATCATTCCTAATCACTAAATTTTACCAAGGTGGACAATGAAAGCGATCGATTTGGTTGGAAATATTGGAACAGAATGTAGAGGAACTGATGTTAATAAAGAAGTTAGTTTGTTAACTTTATGGTCTATTCGAAATAAGTTTACCAAAATACTAGAGGATGGAAAAGATTCTCCACTAGAAATTAAGAAACTAGATCAATTTCTTAATGGTATTTTGGAAGAGCAAAACATGAGAAAGAAGGCGCGAGTTGAGTTTGATACAAATGATAGTTCAGGCATGTCTGGAACACAAGTGGAAGAGTCACAACCAGATGTATTAGTTTCAGATCATATAGTTCGCGTAAAGACAAAAGGACGTCCTAAGGTTGCTACACGAATAAAGTCTGGAATGGAAGCATCTATGAACTCAAAGAAACAAAAAGCGTGTAGTTATTGTCGAGGAACGGGTCATTACATTACTCGTTGTCCAAAAAAAGGTACTCTTACATCTAAATGCATACCTTGTATACATATGTGTCCTTGTATACATATGTTTTGTATTTTAATGTATGATTTTTCTTCTTAGTTCGTATGAATCTAAATTTGGACTAGACTTGTTGAGGATAAACTTAGCAAGGATAGCTAATATTCTTATGTTTGAGTATTGAGTTTCAGGTGCGTGCAAATCTTAGTGTGATGATTAATTATGGTGTCTGCAAATAGGAGTGGTTGGTCCTTATTTCGGCTTTTAGGTATGTAATTGTGTTGCACTCCGATGTGCGAATACTTATGTAAGTTGTGGTAGTTATGGTTTTGGGCTACCAATTACATAACAGGAACAGGGAGGGATATCCCACCCGTGGCTCTGATACCCAAAATGTTATCACAAAAATTTAACCCCTTATCACAACAATAAGCAATAAGCTGAATATAGAGAAAAGAAAAAATGGAAAGATTTATCGCAGAGAGAGAAAGGTAGAGAGGTGGATGATTACACATCATACAATGTGAAGTTGAAGGCAACCAACCCATCTCCTACTGTGTGGATAGAGGGTTTCTATTATACCCTTAACCCACTAAGTGGCGTATGGGCTTTTAATTGGCCTGGTGCTTGGCTTATCTTGGGCTCTAGAGCCCAAAAACACGGACAATATTAGATTACAATCCAATCGTTAAGATACGTTTAACCGCTTCAAGGTGAGAGGTTTTGGGATCCTCTTGGAAGCGTGCACAAAGGCAAACACTAAACATGATATCGGGCCTACTTGCCGTTAAGTATAGTAAACTACCTATCATACCTCTATACTTGGTATTATCTACGGACTCACCTTCTTCATCTTTCGTGAGTTTTGTTTCCGTAGACATAGGAGTTTTCATTGGCTTAGAGTCTTCTAATCCAAATTTTTTAAGCATTTCTTTTATGTATTTTGATTGGTTAAAAAATATACCATCTTCTAATTGTTTTATTTGTAGTCCTAAGAAGAAGTTAAGTTCCCCCATCATACTCATTTCAAACTCATCGTGCATGATCTTGGCAAAATCATCGCACATCTCTTGACAAGTTGATCCGAATATAATGTCGTCGACATATATTTGGACAATGATGATGTTAGAGTCCTTTTTCTTAGTAAAGAGTGTGTTATCTACCATTCCCATTGTATAATCATGTTTAATAAGAAAGGCTTTTAATCTATCATACCAAGCTTTAGGAGCTTGTTTGAGTCCGTAAAGCGCTTTCTTAAGTCTATAAACATGATTAGGTTTTGCGAAGTCAATGAATCCCGGAGGTTGTGCCACATAAACCTCCTCATTGATAAAACCATTAAGGAATGCACTCTTTACATCCATTTGAAATAACCTAAAGTCTAGTGCGCATGCATAAGCTAATAATATTCTTATGGATTCTAATCTAGCTACGGGTGCATAGGTTTCGTCATAATCAATTCCTTCTTGTTGATTATAACCTTGGGCAACTAACCTAGCTTTGTTTCTAGATACGACACCATTTTCGTCAAGCTTATTTCTATATACCCATTTGGTTCCAATTATGGTCATATTCTTAGGATTAGGGACTAATTCCCAAACATCATTTGATATGAATTGGTTTAATTCTTCTTGCATAGCAATTACCTAACTTTCATCTTTTAGGGCTTCATTTATATTTTTAGGTTCTATGGTTGAAAGAAAACAAAAGAAATTACTTTTGTCTTGGGCTTGTGATCTAAGGGTTCTTTGATTTAGATTACCTATAACATTTTCTAATGGATGAATTTTTGATTCTTTTATGTTTATGATTTCATTATTTTCTAAAGATTTATCTTTGAGATCATTTCCTAAGGTTCTTGTTTTACTAACCTTAATAACTTCTTCTTCGACTAAATCATCATCCTCCAAAGGTGATGTTTTAGGCGGGGAGGGAGTTTCATCAAATGTCACATTTATGGATTCTTCGACTTTCATTGTTTGTTTGTTAAGAATTATATAGGCTTTACTATTTTGAGAGTATCCTAAGAAAACACCTTCATACGACTTTGGGTCAAACTTGGTGAGGTAATCTTTTATATTAAGAATGAAGCATTTACTTCCAAATAATTTGAAATAGTTAAGGTTTGGTTTTATACCTCTTAATAACTCGTATGGAGTTTTTCCTAAAATATGTCTAATGGAGATTCTATTTATTATGTAGGTTGATGTATCTACCGCATTACACCAAATTTTTTATAGAATGGATTGTTCATTTAACATGGTTCTACTCATTTCTTGTAGGGTGCGGTTCTTTCTTTCTACTACCCTATTTGATTGTGGAGTACGAGGAGCGAAGAAATTGTGAGAAATTCCGTTTAACTCACAATAGTTTCCAAATTGTACTTCATTATCAAATTCCCGACCATGATCCGTTCTAATTGACACTATGGAACACCCTAATTTATTTTGAATCATTTTACTAAATATTTCAAACTCTTTGAAGGCTTCGGTTTTATTTCCTAAAAATCTAGTCCATGTATATCGAGAATAGTCATCTAAAATTACTAAGGTATAACGATTTCCTCCATAACTCCGTATGGCGGATGGGCCAAATAAGTCCATGTGTAATAATTCTAAGCATCTAGTTGTTGATACTATATTTTTGGCTTTGTGACTAGCATGAGTTTGCTTTCCAATTTTTCAAGCGTAACAAAAATGTCGGTCAAATTTAAGCTTAGGTAGATTTCTAAATAATTCCTTAGAAGCCAACGATTGAATTAATTGCATATTTGCGTGACCTAATCTCCTATTCCATAAAGTGGAGTTTTCGTCTAAAGTTGCAAGACATATTTTATCTTTCGGTTTATTTCCTAATTTCATCACATATAGCCATCTTTTTCTAATTCCTCTACCTATGACCTTTTCATCTTTGATTATTTCGCTATCGTGTTCGGTAAATACTGCTTTGCATTTATTATCACATATTTGACCAATACTAAGCAAATTAAATTTTAAATTTTCTATACGTGCTCAACATATCAATAATTAGGGAGTCATGAGAAATCGTACCTTTGCCAATGATGTTACCGCGTAAATTGCTTCTGAAAATGATGTTCCCTCCGTTATACGCTTTGTATGTAGAAAACAACTTTCAGTTACCCGTCATATGTTTCGAGCATCCACTATCTTTAATCCACTCGTCGGGCTCCAAGTTTATTCCTAAGCATATCTCATTGGATGCTTGAGCTACAAGACAAGTTTCGTCTTTAGTTTTTTCTTCCTCATCTTCGCCACTATTACTTCATGCTCCTCAGAACTAAGATGTTAGAAAGATGAAAAGGAACCCGTTGTGCAAAGTGTCATTTAAGCCTATAAATTATGCTAAGTTAAATAGTTTGTATGATACCTTTATGCCTCAAAAGCAGTTGTCTAGAGAAATAGGTTTATTGGTTACTGCTAATGAAGTTGCTAGTTATAATTGTAACCAGTCTAATACCTGTAAACTAAACTTTGTTTCGTTACTCGTCAGCCATGAGTCAAGTGGTAAACACTCAGTTTAAAATGTAAAAGCTTGTTTTTCCCTGAGTTGGATAAGGTTGTCAAAGATAGAACGACCACCCTCATATATAACAAATGGGGGAGTGGCGTTTTGAAACATACCAAAAAGTTGCTTTGTAGAATAAAAATAATTCCTTTTTATGAAAAACTCAAAACGCATGTTAAAGGTATAGAAGATAATATTTTCAAAGAAGTATCTGAATACATGAAAATCTTTGATGAGCTGGACAAAGAGTATGATCAATGTGTTATTGATAAGAAGAGTTTAGAAATAGAGAATAAAAATCTCCTAATTCAAAATGAGTGTTTGCTAGCTGAATCTGTGTCTAAAGATATTTGTTCTATTGTGCTTACTTCTAATATTGTTGTGCCTATGAGCGTTGAACTAGATATAATTGCGTGAGAACACTCAGAAATTCTAGATACTTGAAGCTCAGATTTTAAAGGTGAAACAACTACTTGTTGAAAAAGAAAAACGATGATCTTTCATTGGAAACGAAATATAGGAAAACTCGAGCTTAAATTTCAAAAGTACAAAGAATGTTTTAAAAATCTACAGGTTTGTAATAATTCTAGCTCACCTGAACTTAATGTATTTTTTGAAATCAACAAGTTGAAAGATCAGCTTCAAGGGAAAGATGAGTTAATCAGGAAGTTAAAGGCTCAAATCGGTAACATGAAAGAAGTTAGTGCCGACTCCAATCTGAGTACTCTAGAATTTCAAGCCCTAGAAACTAAAAATACTTAGTTTAAAAAGAGGAAATCACTGCTGTTAGGGATTAAGAATGATGGCCTTAGGGATGATTAAAAAGGTCCATTAAAGCGTTATCAAGATTTGTATCAGTCTAAGGCAGAAAGTAATAGTAATGTGAGTAGTAGAGCAGCTGTCCCTGAGAAACCCAAAGTACTTGCTCATGGCTTGTATGCCATGACACCTAAGTATGTCCCTCCTCAGAAAAGACATCTATACAGAAGTAAAGGAGTTTGAGCGTAGTCTTGATAAAATGGAAAGTGACTATGACAAGTGTCTTGCGGATAACAAGCGCCTTGGTGACAAAAATAAGCATCTTCTTGCAAAGACAAGGCATCTACAAAGAGTGATGACGAATCTTTGGAATGACAATGAGCGCTTCATTGCTGATAATATAGCAAAAGACATCTGCTCTTTTGTGCTTTCTTCTGAAAAGCAAGTGTCTCCGAGATCGAATTGCAGTTGTAAAGAACTTCAATCAAATTACGATAAGGGACACTCCAGAGTCGTTGCACTTGAAGCTGAGGTTTTAGAGAAACAACAAATGCTTGCCAAATCTGAACACCAATCCTCTCTTATACAAAAGCAGTTTGTTGATCTACAACTCAAATTTCAAAACTACAAAGAACGTCTTCAAAATGAGAAGGTTTGTGTGCCGCCGAATGCAACTGCATCAAATGCTATTGTTGAAATTAACCAGTTAAAATACCAGCTTCAAAGGAAGGATGACACCATCAGGAATCTGGAAACTCAGATCAACATCATGAGAATGTTGAATGTAGGCCCCACCACAGGTAGCCTTGATCAGCAGGCCTTAGAAACTGAAGTCACTCAGTTGAAAGACGCCCTCACTTCCCTTCGGATCCAAAATGATGGGTACAAGATAGAGAACGCCAAGACGGTATCTAGAACTGTCGACTGCTAGTACCCACTCAAGAACTACACTCACAGGGAAGATGGCTATCTTAAATGCTGAAATTGCCAAACTGAAAGCTGAAGCTGTTGGCAAAAAGAATAGTGGACCTACAGAGCTAGTGAAACCCAAAGTACTTGCTTCAATGATGTACACCAAGAGTTCTAAGTACATTGTTCCACCAAAAAGAGCCAATTGGGTTCAACCGACCCCGTTGCCTAAAAAGAAGCAGGTGACTTTTCAGGATCCGCACAGATCTTCACCAAGACCCGCACAAAAACCACAAGTGCAACAGCACAAGAAACCTACAGTTCCTGTGAACGTATTTCAAAAACCAAAACCTGCCATTGTCGCTCGTAAACCAAACCCTAAGAACAACTTTTAGAACCATAGTCGTTTACCGACTAAGAGTGTAAAAGCGAGAAGGGCAGCTGATTACTACAGGAATTTGTATGTTGATATTGGTCAGTTTGTGGTTCATTCTACGAAATCTGTGCATGTCAAAACTCACCAGGCCAAGTGCACTGTGAACACCTCTAAAAATGCTTGGAAAGCTACCAAGGAAGACGTTGCGAGACGTGTACCTCAATGGAAGCCCACTAGTAAACGTTTCAATTTATGTGATATCTATGGTCCAAGAATGTCTACGGAACCTATCGTTACGCCTTCGAAATTCACACCATGCGTTAGTCCTCGTACCAACGTTACTTTGAGTATGGAACCTGTTCTCAAACCTTTGGAACTCACCCCATGCGTCAGTTCTAGTTCAAGTTCCACTGTTACTATGGTCTCTCGGTTTTTTGACTATAGACTCGGCGATCGCAAGGCTGGTTCCAATGGGATTTCTGCCATCTTTGAATGATGAGGTATCTTGCACAGTAACATTCATTGTATAATTGTGTATATGTTTAAAAAAAAACATGAAAAAAAATTAGTGTAGGATGGCTTGCAGTTATTTCAGACTGCAACCCGGTCTTAACCCAGAGATTTAATGTACGTTTCAGTGCATTATTTCTTCCACAGACAAGAAGTTGTCTAGGCCCCGAACAATTTTTCTAATAAACAATTTGTTTTATCAAACATGTTCGGAGTCACCATTCAGACATTGACCAAAACCTTTTCTATTATACCCGGGTCATTGTTTGAGGGGGAGAATCAGGTATACTAACAGTTTTGCAGGTCAGTTGGACGCACTGTTGCTGATTCTATTACAGAAAGATTGAAATGAGCCACAACCTACGTCTTCAGATGGTTTGATTTATCACTCCTATCTCGGTATGTTTCAGATCTAGTTTTAATATTCACTTGATATTTGTGCTCATTTAGCTCACCTCAATGTTTGAGGGGGAGCTCAATACATTTTAAGTCCATTATAGATCAAAACCATACAAAAGTTGCATACTTTTGATCGGGGGAGAAAATGTGACTTAAATGTAAACCGGATAACTAATGATTCGATTGATTCAAAATGCTAAGTCCTATCCTTGCATGTGCAAAACATCTTTCGAATATCGATGCACATGTATAGGGGGAGTAAAAGTGTCAATATACTCAACAATGTCAAGATACCAAAGCTTTTGTGTTATACACAAGTATCTTGATAATTCATAAAGAATCTTTTGTTTCATGATTGGGAAAGTGATCTTAAGGAATGCGAAGGAATGATATGTTGTACCACCAGGGTATTCGTAGAATACTCATATACTTGTCTTCGGACAGTATCCACTAGTGAGAATGACTCGTCTTACAAATACTTGTATGAGTTTGATGAGAGCCATGAGGCACTTCATATCTTTCGAGATATCTTTCAAAAATCATCAGAGCATTCTGATTTAAACTTTCGTTGTGTCCTAAATAAATTTCACAAGCACATCGAATGTTTTTCAAATCATGTTTTTGCCAACAGGTCTTCTACGGTACTTAATTGTATTAAGAAGTAAAACGCTGAACAAGGAATTATACGGTATAGTCAGCAGATAGTAACTGTACTGACTCACTCTTTACCATTCCATTACGGACATCTGGTTTAGAGAACAGCAAGCATACGGAAATCTGATACTTCGGTATTGGAGGACTTAAAGGCTTTGAGCTGGAAAACCTGTCAAGAAGGTTCTTTATTGAATCTATCTGATCACAGGTGCAGTATTCGTACTGTATGGTAATCGACTCACCATGTTTCTAAAACAAAGAGTTGACTACTCCAGAGCAAACGGCTACTGGTAAAGAGATATCAAATCCGTTCATAGTTGATAGTTTACTAAAAACTATAAGGTTATCATTGCACCTTGTTATTGCAACAAAGCATTGACTAGTCCATAGCAAACGGCTCATGGTAAAGACATATCAAATCCGTTGATAGCTGATAGTTTGCTAAAAACTATATTGTTCATACTCAAAGATTTGAAGACATCAAGAAAGCTAAGTACATGAAGCTTCCGCGCCTCTGAAATAAAAGTTTTCTTCAAATGCTTAAGTTAAAATTAAGTAGAAGAAGAAAGAGTACTAAAGCTTTCATGATTACAGCAAGTATGAGCATGTTGGACCAAAGTTCAGCGAATGGCGAATTAAAGAGAAGATCACTAGTAATTCAAGATAATCTGAGATCAAGATGAAGTTATCAAATCTAGTAATTTAAGTTTCAAAGATTGAATTTCTATAGAAGCACAAATGCAAGACAAGTGAAGAACCGCAACGACAACGAGCTAATATGCTATGAATTCTAATATGTACGCTAAGAAGACCTCAAAAGAAGACCTCACTTAGGGGGAGATTGTTAGAAACACAATTTCACAGTCTAACAAGAGAAGCTCGGTCTTGAAGAAAACTAGCGTTTCATAGCTCGTTAGTTAGTTAATTAATTGTAATGTTTTAATGATGTAAACGGGCCAAGATGCAAAAAGCCCAGATAAAGCCCACAAAGGCCTCCTAGGCCAATCCCCATTAGAGTATAAATACTCTATGTTTTTCTCATTTTTAGGTTAGCTAGTCAATATTATTGTTAGGGTTTCTAGCCACCAAAAAGTTTTCTTTCAATCATCAATAAAGTCTTTATTTTCCTGCATCTTGATTCAACACATAATTGTTAAGGTTTGTATGAATGATCATGGAACCTACAATTGGTATCAAGAGCCTTCAAGATTGATGAATTGATTTGGTTTGTGGGTAGATAGAGCATTTGCTAGGATTGAGGTTGCCGTTACCACCGTTTGACCTGCAGGTTTACGTTAGGATAAAACAGAAATTGATTTGTTAATCATATCGACGTGTCAAACTCGTAAAGAGTTTTTGTAACACATCGAGTGTGTCATGTTTTTTCAAATTCATCTAACCGTCAATTCATTTACTGGACCAAATCGATATCCAGTTATAACAAGTTTGATGCATATAGAATCTCGCAAGTCACCTACCGCAGTGCTGTTTGATGTTGACACTGGAAGGATTTCCATTCGTCACTGTGAGTACTAAAGAGTATCACTCTGAATGTTATGGCAAATATCACAAATTATATTGCGTTGGACTCTTGATAACTGCTTTTGAACCTGATGATGTTCAAACAAGTGTTTGAAAATGAATGTGTCCTAACGAGATTTTTGATGATCTCTTGGCTACTAGACTCGCTTGTGACATTTTGGTTTTAGTACTCGGAGGCTGGAGACAGTTTGCCACTATCTCAATATCACGATCTCGGAGTGAGATGTCAATATATAACGTGTGTATCTCCGTGACAAATGAGACAAAAATCTTTTGAGAAAAACTTGAATGGCTAGGATGGGTTGTGCAGTACATCACTAGGTCCATGATGTCTTTTCAATGTCAGCAACCAACTTGTCTCTGACAGCATATGTATTGACCCGGTTTCTGCCTTAAGTTGTGTAGAGGGATTCTTTCTTTAGACCTTTTTATACATACATTTCTTTTTCATTATTCAAGCCTTTCATGTTACCAGGACGTCATACTAACACCTTGTTGTGATTGTTCCAGTGTTAACTCAATTTTAGTCGGCATTATTCCCATATACATTCATCTCCAATCATACCTAAGGAATGCTATTTCTAACTTTGGATTATCCTTGGGTAGATCCTCCGGTTCTGGTTGGATCATAGGATTGATTCCTAACCTAACCACCTTATGACTTCAGAATCGTCGTGAAATTAAGATGGTGTTGGGTATAAGATCAAACCATAAAACCTTTTCTTCAGCACATTGAGTCGATTGATCATATTTTAAATACCATTTTCTCCCCTTATTTTAAATAATAACACTTAATTTTTAAAATACCTTGTGATTAAAATATGTCTTGAAAAATCTGTGGGAGAAAATATTATCAGCATGAATGGTTTGGAACATTTTGATAATGTTTTGTAATACAATGAATTTGTCATTGTGGTGTATCCAAGAAACCATTAAACTTTGTTTTTCAAAAAAAAAATCCCCCTCAATAATTAGGACCAATTGGTAAAAATTGTTGTCTTTTGTACATTCATTGTGAGGGGGTGGAGTTGTTGAACTACACAATTTTGAAAGATTATGAATTGTCATCGAGAAATTCTTGAAAAATTGTGTTCAACTTTTTGAAAAACCAGATGTTAGAGGACTTCTCTTCTAACGGTAAGGGTAAGCGCACTGAAACGTACACTATCCTTTTTCTTGAGCTAAAAACATTGAATGTCTTGTAAGAACAGCTCAAGACCGAGAAACGTTAATTTTCTCGTTGTGAGGATAAGTTATAAACCTTCCTTTATTTGAAGTCCGGGTTATGTACTGACATTTGCACATAAGCATTTAGAAATTAGAAATGACCATGTTTTGAAACTATTTGAAAAAACTTCTCGCTCGAAACTTCATTTACACACCGTGTCAATGTTAATCGACATTCTAAGAACGTAAAGGTTAATCTTCTGCAAGATCTTAAAACGATCCTCAGAAGGCTTTCGTAAAATGTCAGCGATAATTGGTTTCAAGTTCTGACAAAATTAATTTCAATTATACCATTTTCAACCTGTTCCTTTATGAAGTGATACCGAGTATGGTGAGCTTTATTCGCGAAATGTGTACAGGGGTTTTTGCATGAGATTGCTATGGCTGACTGAGAGTCGCAATACAACGGTATTTTGTTGTAGTTGAAGCCATAATCTTGAAGTTGTGTCCTCATCCACATTACTTGAGCACAACTTGCAGATAACGCCACGTACTCTGCCTCTGCTGAAGACATTGCAGTGCAATTTTGTTTCTTTGACATCCAGCTTACAAGTTTATCACCAAGGAACTGTATCCCTCCAGAAGTGCTTTTCTGAGTATCAAGGCATCCGGCATGATCAGCGTCTGAAAATGCTGTTAGTTCAAAGCCAGAATCCTTTGGATACCAGAGTCCCATGTTAATGGTACCCTTTAGGTATTTAAAGATTCTTTTAACCTCCTTGAGGTGCTTTTGTGTTGGTCGTGCTTGATAACGTGCACAATAGCATACTGCTTGCACTAAGTCTGGTCTACTAGATGTCAGTACATGGAGTGGGTCCCGATTTTACTTACGATATCAGATTGGTCTACGGGTTCTCCACTCAAATCTACATCTAGTTTGGGTTTTGTAGCCAATGGTGTACCAATGGAGTGACAGTTGTCCATATTATGCTTTTTTAGAATTTCTAAAGCGTACTTGGCCTGATTGATAAAAATACCTTTTGGGGACTGGTGGATCTTGTAAGTCTAAAAAAGAACTTCATCTCCCCATTAAGGGACATTTCAAATCTACTGTGTATTGTTTTTAAAATCGTTTTGAATATTTAGGTATTTGTCGTTCAAAAAAATGATGTCATCAACGTAAATCTTCACAAGTTAGTAATATCTCCCGTATTTTATCTTGAAAAAAGTGGGTACATTGTACCTTTAGAATAAGCCTTTTTGGACATCAGGAAGTTTGATAGTTCATCGTACCAGGCTCTTGGAGGCTTGCTTTCAATCCATACAAAGCTTCCTTAGAAGGTAGATTTTTCTGGATGGATCTGGATACAACGAACCCTTCTGCTGAGCAATATAATCCTCCTCCTTCAGTTGGACCATTAGAAATGTCATTTTTACGTCCATATGATAGATTAGAAATGATCTTGTGTGCTGCGTGGGCAACGTAATAAGCCGAATGCTTCAGCGAGAAACTGGAGCAAATGATTCTTCAAAATCAATACCCTCTTCCTGAGCATACCTTTAGCAAAAGTCGTGCTTTGTTGCGAATTCAGTCTGATCTTCATTCCTTCTTGTTCTACAATAAACACTTTAGCTGTATAATCATTTTCTTTGCCAAATGGTTTGTAGACTTGTTCCCAGACTTTTAGTCTATCGTACTGATAAAGTTCATCTGCATTGCCTTCGATCCATGCAGAATTTGCCATTGCCTCCTTAAGTTCTTTAGGTTCAAAAATACTTACTGTGAGCCGAACATACACATTTCAGGTATCTGTGGTACGATTCGTTTGTTTCGAAAATGGCATGGTTGGATTTCCACGAACTTGTTCTAATGGATGATCTCTGGTACATCGGTAATCATGACTTTGTGGTTGAAATGAATGCACATCGGTATTATCAATGTTGCGTGAGGAAGGCTCACCAATTTCTTGTACCCGTGTACAAAAAGGATTGATAAATTCATCTTCTTGAAATGATGCATTCGGTGCTTGATCATTGTTGTTTTCCTCAGCATGACCGTGTGCTGGAGTGTAGTATTCTTCATTTAAAGGACTGAAGAGAAATTCCAACTCTTGATGTGACGAATCTGTCTTTTCTGCTGTAAGAACAACATTTTATCTTGGGGACACGGGGCCAGAGTTGTCATAATCTGATGCCTTTTATCCTTGAGGAATGAGGCCTGAAGAGACATTTTCAACAGACATCTCTTGTCGTTGTGGTGCGAGGTCTGAACTGTTGTGATCAGACATCATTTCTTTGATTTCATCAAACTTGATATGAATGGACTCAACTATTAAGCATGTTATCTTGTTGTAAACACGATATCTCTTTGACTGAGTAGAATATCCCACCATGACACATGGATCCCCTTTTTCTTTCATCTTATCCAAATTTTCCCCATCTCTAGTTATGTAACAAATGCAACCAAAGATGTAAAGATGTTTTATTGAAGGTTTCATGTAATTAATGATGTGATACGCCGTCTTTCCATGAGTCGATATGATGATTGATCTGTTATGAGTATAGCATGTGGTTGCAACTGCTTCAGCCCAAAATGATAATGGAAGCTTAAAAGCTAAGAGCATTGTTCGAGCAGCCTCAACAAGAGTGCGGTTTCGTCTTTCGACAACGCCGTTCTGTTCAGGTGTTCGAGGAATGGAAGTCTGATGTTCAATTCCTTCTTCTTTGAAATAAGCATGGAGTGTCTTGTTCAAGAACTCTGTGCCTCTGTCGGTACGGACACTAATAACTTGAGCTTGAAGATTGCGTTGAATCATCATGAGAAAGTCTTTGAGAACTTCTAGAGTTTCATCCTTGGATCATAGAAAAAGACTCTAAGTGTATCTTGAATAGTCATCAACAATCACCAGAATATATTTCTTCCCATTAATGCTTGCAACCCGCATTGGACCACACAAGTCCATGTGAAGCAAATTCAGCCTTCCTTTGGAACTTGGAACAGCTTTTGACTTAAATGAGCTTCTTTTTGCTTTACTCATTTCACAAGACGAACAAAGTTGATCCTTGACATATTTCAACTTAGGTAAGCCTGTCACAACATCTTTCTTTGAGAGTAAGGTGATGTAATCGAAGTTAAGATGAGAAAGTCTTCGATGCCATAACCATGCTTGAGTTGGTGAAGCTTTAGCCATGAAACCGATTGGAGTTGATGAAGTTGTTTCTTGAAGAGATATTGTGTAGAGATCGGATTTACGATTAGCAGTTAGTAAATCGTTTCCCTGAAGATCTCTCACAAAACAAGTAGATTTCCTGAAAGCAACCTCCAAATCCGCATCACAGAATTGACCAACCGAGAAAAGATTGTGATTGAGGCCTTCGACGTAATAAACCCGTTTGATCGTGACATTTCCTTGATTCAGATCTCCATAACCAAGAATTGGAGCAAATTGATCATTTCCAAAACGAACAGTACCCAGAAATTTCTCCACAAAATTACACAACAGCTTGAGATTGCCCGTCATGTGCTTTGTGCATCCAGAGTCAACAATGAATAGGATGAGTTGTACAATCTGCAAGAGAATTAGAGGACGATGGAACATTGGACAAATTGGATCCTAAGGAATTTGATATCTTCAAGACATTAGTAATCCTAGAGACAATGTCTATAGTGGGACTAATACTTGTTGATACATCCTCTTTCCTGATTTTAGGCATCCATATCTTTTTGGTCCTAAGAGGCTTTTGTGTCCATTTATATCCTGATGGACATCTCTTAGCTATCCACCATTTCCATTCCTGATTTGTATTCTCATACAACTCCTTATAGTAACTCTTGGATTTCTGAATAGTGGTATCTGATGCAACTGTTTTCTTATGGGGTGTTGCAACAGATTTGTTCGCTTTTCTCTTGGGTTTACTAGCACTAATAGGCACTACCTTAGGCTTCTTAGTTCTAGCGTTCACGTCTTTCAAGTATCTAGAAACACAAGCATCATGATTAGAATTAAACACACATTTTCCACATTCAGCACAAACACAAACAGCATTCACATTCTAAGTTCTGGAATTGAACTGTAATTACATGCATGTTACAGACTTTGTTTTTCTTAGAATACTAGAAATCCATGAGGTCTTCTACTTCTTCTTTTAAAAAAACTTCACTTGACTATTGTTTGGCACAACCTTATCTTTAACTTGATAGCACTTAATTGTAGGACTGGCTAACACTAGTTGTGTAGATTACTCCTGAAGATTTAGACCACGTAAAGGATAGTATCCTTAGAATAGCATAGCATAACTGCAGTTCTCTGTATTTGTATTTGTATAGGCAATTCTATACATTCCCCAGGTTTACGCACATTCGGAGTGTATTTCCGCTTGTTTTCTATTTCTGAGTCGAAGATTCTGTTGAGTGACTTGTTTAAACAAACCATCCGACACATTAGTTTTATTAACCGACTTTTCTTTGAAAACTTCTCATTTTAGGAGAATTTAAAAAGAGTCGGTTTCCTAAAACGATTGGTTTTAGGAATCCGTGAGCAATGTGGGTTTCGAACAACAGATAGTTTATCAAACTGATTTCCACAGACTTTCTTTGCATTTCTCAATAAGTTTCTTTAACACACATGATGGCTATTGTTCTGTCTTGCAATTGAGCCTTGTCAAATCCTGTATTTCATGTATTGTTCCGTTCTTTTCGAAATACATTTGATCCATTTTCCTTTGGCAAACTGAGTTGTTTTTCATTTGTTCTTTACATTGTTGTAAATGCAAGTTTCAAGAGGAAAAATCAGAGTGGTCTTCAAGTTTAGCAAAACTCTTAAAAGCTTATTAAAGAACTTCTTTGTAACAGTATTCAATTTGTTCGAAGCTATTGTGCAAAGACAATCACATTCTTGACTTTATGAAGATACAAGCATTGTAAATCATCATAAGCATTTACTATCAGACAGAGAAGCAAATATTAACATGTAGCATCCTAACACACACTCTTCAGAGAAGTGAAGATCATATTGTTTTGAAAAATCAGCCTTTTCAGATCAAGTTCGTCAACCCTTTTTCAAGGGATTTAACGTACTCATAATCTTCATGCATTTCTGTTTAAGTTCATGTTCAAAAACGAAAAACTAACATTTTGAGTTTTTTATGGAAAGAGGCATTATAAGGTTTTTATCAAACTTCCATATCTTAAGGCAGTTGGCACCCGAAAATAATCACTATATGTTTAAAAACCAAGCTGATCAACAATTTCTCTAAAATTGATGTTGTTAAATGTCATGCTCGTTAAACAACTTGTCTACATACTAATGGATTTTAAAACGGGTAGAAAGGCAAACGATTTTAGCAATTTTTGGTTTTTGTTCTAACAAAAACGGTTTTATCTCCAAACATTGTCTTCCTAACATCTTTTGGGCGCTTTCCAACTAATAAAAGATACACCAGTGAGGTCTTTGAAAATTTTATAAAGACTGATTCTGTTTTGTGAAATTCATTCTGGATTAAAGATAATCTTTATTCAATTTTAATCTACTCTCATTGCAAGAGTCATGGTCTCACTTCCTTTCCTTAATAACATTCCCTATTGGTGCCAAATCTGGTTTCAAGATCAGAATTAATCATATTGATCTCATACAAATAGGCCAGCTTTCAGATTGAGCTTTCTTGAGGTACCTTGGATTAGCAAAGGTTGGACTACCATTATATGTCGAGCATTTGGGTGCTAACATATGGATGGTCTGGATTGACTGATTACGAGTATAAATAATTTTGATCAAAAAAATTAATTTTTTGTCCATTTCAATCATCTTATCAAATCTTTTTCTTCCTTAACCTTTAAATCCGAAATGACCTTACTTTTCTCTTTGAGTTGACCTTCAAATTGTGACTTTGTTAAAAGACTCTTTCTGACTAACTCATCATGCTTCTGATTTAGAACTGAAATTTCATAGGCTTTTGTTTTTAAACCTTCTTTAATTTCAATGTCTTTAAGAGCTAATAGTCTTAGAGTATCATTTAACTTTGTTTGAAGTATTTCATAATCAATCGTTCGGTCATTAAAGGCTATGTACTTCTCAAGCTCATTCTGTTTGTTCTGAAGTGCAATAAGACAACTATCCCGACAACTAGTAGCCTCCCCCAGAGCCCTACTATACTCTATCAATGTTAGCTTTGGCACCCTCTAGTTCTTGATCCATGATGAGTTTTTCTTTCTTTAATTGGCTTTAAAATCGTATTTGTTTTCCTCATTATTAAAAGTTAAATTTAAATTAAAATAGCAAGAGCGCAACACAGAAACACGCTCATCAACACATTCTGCAGCAATTTTGGTCAACCTGATTTATCATTATTAACATATATTTGATGAATCAAGGAGTGACATATGCTATCATCCCTTGCACCCAAACATATGTGTCATTTATGGATTCAGGTTGCTCAGAAATGTCGGTCTTCATTTCAAACAAATTATTTTCATCATGGTTTTGTACCTGTTCCAAATGGTTGTTCTGTTGAACTGGATTCTTCTGGTAGAGAGACCTCCTGAATCTTATGCCATGAACTGTAATGTGTTTCAATCCTGTCATGCAATCTCTTCATCCGTGTCCGCGAGCAAATCAGCTTGCTCAGTCTTGCATTGGAACACCTTGGTTCAGAGCTTATTGGGGGCACATCATCATCTTTTCTCTATGATACGAGTAGATCTTTAACACAGCTTTGGTTCCTACATTCCCTTTGCATAGTAGGTCCAAATCCCTTGCAGTTAAAGCACTGTAATCCCATTTGTTGACAAACCTGACTTCCTACAATTTCCCTAGCCCCACGCAACTGGTCATTGGATCCTTTCTGATTCCCAACTGCCTCTGACTGATTGTCGTTGTTATTAAACCTTGTGTGGTATCTTCAGTCCTTGTTCCTAAGGAGTTTGAAGAAGTCCGAAGAGTTGTTTTGGTTAGGTTTGTAAGTTTTTTGAAGATATACTTTGCAAGGAGTACCAACTTCTTTTGCATGTCCTTGATCCTCTGAGCTTGTTAAGGAGCATCTGTCTTCTCAGATACCGACAGTCAGATTGAGGTGTAAAAGGTTTTGGTCGATCTCTTATGACCTTGTGTCTGGTAGATCACTGTCTTTGTTGGAAGATTATGTTTGTATTTTGTTTCTCATGATGTTTTTGGTGCTTGAAATAGTAATTATCTGAATATGGTTGAGTCAGCCAGCAAAGAAGTGCTAATGGATTTTTCACTTTTGGGCTATTCTCTCAGCACTGATATCATTAACTTCCATTTTGATACTGCTATTGAATAGTCAAAAAGTGTGCTGATATAGATGGAGTGTCTATTTCCTTTTGATTGCTTGAACAAACAGCTCACAAATCTTGACCATTCTGGTTGAAGTTGTTGAAGAAATTGAACATTCACATTGCATTGTATATCTTGCAAAGTTGTTCCATTGTCAATTCATCACAGTTATAAAACCGTGAGTAATAACGACACCATTGATTCTCCATCACTCGAGAAGTAAACTTCCCATATTCCTAGAACAGATTGGTCTTTACATCTTGTACGTTCAATGATTCACCCTGTTGTAGCCTTTCAATGGCTATCCACATCTCATTCGCTGTTTTACAAAGCAGTTCAACAGATGGAATAGAAACATCTCATACGAGTTAAAAGCAAGAAAATTGCTTCTTTTTTAGTACAGAAAGTGTTCTTTGTTCTCTGGAGTCATGTTCAATATTGTTTCAATTATTGTATGTTGTTGTATTGCAGGATTACCTTCTGTTGCAGCAATAACTTGAACTAGTACAGTAGATGAAACATAGGGACCAATGAGATAGTGATACTTGTTCTCATCCCTCAAACCCTCAAGCACAACAGAGCCCTCTGAAAATTCAGCACACAAACAACTTTAGGATGTATGTATTCGATTTATTGTTTATTATGGTTTCAGTGTCAATGAACCGTAGAAAACGTGATCTCCATTGTGAATAACTCCTGGTCCAAGCATTGGTGGACGCACTTTTGAAACAGCTGGCATGAGATTGTATAAGTCATTTGACTAGACGTTTAGGATGATAGAATAGAGTAGACATGATGAATTTGAATGGTTATGAATTATGAAAGAGGTGAAAGTTGTTGGATCTTAAGTGGATATGATGTGATTGAAGTTGTGGTTTTGAATACAATTATCGATCACGGGATTTTACAAGTCTATGATTAAAACCAATAAAGAGTTTAACGGGATTTTACAAAATCAATAGAAAACCGTGAGTGAGTAATTGATTGTGTTTAAGGTTTGTTTGTTTTGATGTTATGTTTTGATTAGACAATGATTAATAGATTCCAATCGAATCAAATATACTATCGCGGATCTAGATCAAGAAATAAATAATAATAGGTAATACTCTCACTCTTAGTGTTGCGACAGCCCCTACTTACCTCTCGCTGCAGCGCATTGGGGGGGGACATCTTGACGCGAGGGTACACGCCCATTAAATTGTTTTATTAGGTTTGTACGCTAAATATAAATGGTAAATCCTTGATAATCACAAATTATACACCACAACGATGACACATCGAGGTTTTTTTGGCGCCGTTGCTGGTGAGTGAATAGTTTAATTCTTTATTCTTATTAGTGTTTCTAACTTAACTTGTTTAGTGTAAAAATAATTAATTCGGTGATATGGGTTAGGGTGGGGGGGGGATGGGGGGGGGTGGGGGGGGGTTGTGAATGGGTAAGGATGGGATAGAGGGGGGTATTTATTTGTTAATTTATTGCATTATTTAATTGTGTGTTTAATTAGTATTCTGTTCTGACTGATCACCTGATACGGCGTATCAACCAGTTGGATACGGCGTATCTAACCTTCTGTTCAGGATAGTGTATTGTTTTTACAGTCTAAACGACGTATCTGTTCCCAAACAATACGGCATACTCTGTAAACTCAATACGACATACTGCCATTCAAAAGACCCATACGACGTATTCTGTTTGATATAATATGGCGTATTTGTTATCTGATACAGTACCAGTGTTTCGTAATCGGTTTTCTGTTTGTTTCTATGTGTTCTATCCTATGAGAGCACATCCTACTGATCATCTGTGCTTATTTTCAGGAAACCGTTTGACGAAAAGGATCACAATGGCAGGACCGATCACGAACGACTACATTTGTGCTACTCGTAAAAGCTTTGTCTTAAACGATAACGATGGAAAAATGATCGAAAAGAATTTCATTGAGATCGAAGGAACGGTTTTGGTGAAAATCCACGACAACGCTTTTGGTTCGTCAAATAGCAATAACATGATAAAATAACACAAAGCAACATCGGTCAACACGAAATGGGGGCGCCGAGATAACGCGAAGGCAAGAGAGTATCGCGAAATCGTAGGCACAAAGAGGAGATTAAGGAAGCGAGCGAGCGGGGCTGCGGGAATCAGAGTGATAGGCGCGAAGTGGCGATCTGCGTGCGGAGTAGTTCTCTCTTCTTGCCGCGGGGGGGGGTGTTAGTGTATCGATTAGTGCGCCGGATACTCGAGGTGTGGCGAGGGGGCGAGCTGTACATGGAGCATATAATCACACATCTTATCCATAGGTCTCTGTTCAAGAGTCTGACATACATGCGTTTGTGCACACTATGTCAAAGTGAGGATGGACTCTACATTTTCCACAATGACATTGAAAACTCTCATTGAGTCACAACATTACACCTATAACTAAAATTAATTAAATAAAACCTAATTTATCTAACGGAAACAGATATAGGAAAATGATGGGGATCTTAAAAACTAAAGGGAAACAAAATTAGGTTATATAGGGAAAATCCTAAATACTCGAAAATTATAAGAAAATAAATGCTAAATTAAATAAAAATCAAAATTAATTCCTACATTAACTTAACTTGAAAAATAAAGAAAACTAGAACTAAAACGAGGTCGTTTGAATGCGAAAGAAAAGAAACGGTAAAAACGCACCCGGTAACAACGGGTCTAATAAGACTGAAATTAAAGAAAAATTAAAACCAATACTAAATGATTTATTTTTCCTAGACACTAAATGACAAAAGAAAATTTTATAAAAAAGAAAAATATTTTTTTATTAATTTTTGGATTTTTTATAAATTTTCTAAGATTTAATTAATTAACAAAAATAAACTTTTTCTAAAAATTACACTTAAAATTTTCTTTTATTTTTCAAACATACTAAGATATAAAATGAAATTAATGGCAAAAATACTTTTAATTATTTCAACTATTTTTCTATTTTTTATGATTTTTATAAGAAAAAGTAATAATACTAAAATCTACTTTAATTGCAGAAAAACAAATTTAACTGGAAAAAATATAGAAAAAAAGTTGTTATAAACTACAAAGGTGTCATAGAAAAATTATGGATCAAAAAGCCCCAATTTCTATTGGCTATTTGAACCCTAATTTAGCTTAATAAAATTATAAACCCTAAATTTATAAAACTAAAAACTAAAATATTAAGACTATTTTATTTAATAAGAAAGACAGGGTAGAATGAGAAATAAAGGAAAGATAAGGGTAGGCGGGCGAATTTTGGAAATTTTACACTATAGAGAAAACGGGTAACCCTATACTTTAAGAAAAGTACAAAACAGACCCTACGATTATGGCTTATTTTGCTTATTGAAAAATTGGAGAAATTGAGCAAAAAACTATAAAACACAAAGTTGTAGACTATCTATTCTAACTAATCTAACAAAGACACTTTGACTTTAACAACAAAATAAGCTACAAAAAAGAAGCTGAAAAAGCGAGTTCACAGAAAGTATGCTTTTGACTAATTTTTGGATTTTTGCTTATATTAAGCTTAATACTTGATAAAACTTGAAACTAAAAGATGCTTATTCTAGATTAAGATGTGTATTAAGGGATTCTAAGCTAATATTAGCCTGTGTTGAACAAATTTCACAAGAAACTTGAAGATGAAAAAGAGTGTTAGTGTTGCTGAAGCCTTTGGTGGTTGCTGTTTTGTGGCTTGCTGGTGCAGATAGACTATGCACTAAGCTGCAGCCCTAAAGGATCCCTTTAAAACTCATAACTAGCACATTACATGTGTTCAAATGCACATTATCACAATGTGAATCCTCAAAATTTACATAATGTTTTTCTAAATCTAAAAAGCACTTAATCTCCTAAACAAACGGCCCTGGTAGCTGGCAAAGATATTTATAAGCTCTAAACGTATGTAAAATATCACAAAATCTCCATCAACTCTTTAAGACTTGCTTAAAGCTTGCAGAAACTACCATAGACACCAACTTCATGAACCATTTTGAGACACAGAAAAGTTAAACACACATAGGAGTCACAGAGATGCAGAGCGCGAAGACCAAACACTCCTTTTAAGTAAAACTGCAAAAATAAGAATTGCACCTAAAAGTCATTTAAACTAAAGGCAGCTTTAAACCTAATATCTACTCTTACTTAAACTAACCTAAGAAAGCTATATAAGCTATAAAATCTATAGCTTATTAAGAAAAATAAGATACTTACTCTACTAGGCCTAAACTACTTAGTAAGACAGAAATGAAAAGGGTCATGAAAACTTATTTTTGAACTAAAAACTATGATTAAATTAGCTTAAATGAGCCCACACACTCAGCCAAGAGTGGCTGAGTGCATTTGACCCATAACAAACCCCAAATGACCCATTTTGGGGTCTAAACCAAACACTCCCTTATTTATAAATTTGGGTTTTTAGCCCTTTTTTTATGAAGTAAAGGCTGAGACAAGTGTTTAGAGGGTGTGTTTGATGACTTTCACACATTGTTATACATATTCAAACAGAATTAAAAGCCTGAATTAGACTCTTTATGTTGACAGTAGTAATATCAAGAAATACTTAACCTTTTTTATTAGAGGTGGAAATATTACAACATAACTTTTAACTGAAGCTAAGTTACACTAATTGCTTAAGAAAAATACATAATTTAAAACATTTAACTAAAAAAAAACAAGGTAAAGGAGAGGGTGTTTATTTTCGCTTTTGCTCTTTTTTCTTTTATAGAGGTCTCCCAGCTTTTCTTGGTCTTGGGTTGAGCTTGTTGTGAGCATACAAAGCAGCATACTCAATCCTAGCCTTCCATTATTCTTGTACACCATCTCACCATTAAAAGGGGGTCTCGGGTTGAGTGATTTCCAAGTGGGCATGGTTATAGGGGCAGGGTAAGGTGGGAAATGGTGAAGGGTTAGCTGTGAGTGTACTAGGGATAGTGGTTTGGAGCTAGAAACCGTGGGGTTGTGTGGTTTGGAGTTTTGGCGGGTATCTGTGAGTTCAGGGTTTGTTGCACTGGTTTAAAAAGGATGTTTGAAAAAGATGCAACACTAAGCCCAATCACCTTTCTTTCACTTGTCATTTCATATTTAAGCTGAAAAATTCAAGTTATAAAAGAGGTTTAGAAGTGACATTTTGGCCCTTTGTTTTATAACAAAAGAAAACAAAGAAGGTTTTGGCAAATTTTGCAAAAATGGTCCCTGCGTTTTATAAACTAAAAGAATAAATAGGATTTTTGAAAATTGGCCATTTCAAAGCCCTGTGTGATAGGAGATCGAGAGAGAGAGGTTTTTTTCATTTTTCTTTATAAAACAACTTTGAAAATTAACATTTTTGGTCCTTATGTTTTATAAAAAGGTTATTGGGCTTGGGTTTGTGTATTGGGCCCAATTGGGTTTGTGGGCTTGTATTGGGCCCAATTGAGTGTGTCTGGGCCCAATAAGGTTTAGGCTTATGTTATTGGGCTTTTTCAAGCCCAATAAGGTTATGAAGTGGGTTTTGTGTGTACAATGGCTGAGATTGGCTGTAACTGGGCTAGGATTGGGCCTTCAAAGTCTTCACAGTCTTTGTCAATTGCACACAAATGGGCTGTTGAAATTGATATTAGGGCCCAATTTGGTCTCACCAGTCTCATAGTTATACTATTAGTGCTTCCCGGCCCATCAGATGGGTTAAGATTGCATCTAATAGTATTCTTCAGTTCCGGCTCCGGTTTGACTGCTGATTCTTCTGTATTGACTCTGACTTTGGCATTTTTGGACTTTGGCCTTGATTTTGCACAGTCTTTTCCATTCCATGCTCAGTTTTGTCATTTTGGCTTGGTTTTCTGTCTTTTTGTAATAACACACTTCCTGCCCAATCTGCTACTCGTAAAAGCTTTGTCTTAAACGATAACGATGGAAAAATGATCGAAAAGAATTTCATTGAGATCGAAGGAACGGTTTTGGTGAAAATCCGCGACAACGCTTTTAATGGGATTAAGGGAGAAAATGTGTTTGAACACATTAATAACTTTCTTGAAATCGTTGAGCCACTTACAATAAAGGGAGTAAGTCAAAACCGATTTAGACTTAGTGTCTTCCCTATCTCGCTCTCGGGTGCCACAAGCAAATGGTTTACAAATGAATGTATTGGTACCATTTCTACTTGGGATGATTTAGTTGAAAAATTCATTCAAAAGTTCTACAATCTTTCCGATCATCACGAAGATGAGGAAACTAGTGATGAAAATAACCCCAATATAACGGACAACGTTCCAGAAATCTTTAAGATCGAAGAAGACGTGTTCAATTTCGATACACCCTTGTGTATAGCCTTTGAAGAATTCAACTGACTCCTCAAAATTGACCCTGATCTATTTACCTACGACATCCAAGGGGTCAAAACATACGACGAGTATGAACAAGAGTTGAATAATGAAAAAACACAAGGACTTAATGAACAATGGTCAAAGAATGGGGTTCCGTATCAACTTAGTGACCACATATGCGAATCGTACCGCTTCAAAAATGGAATTACAAAATGGCCCACATGTAGTTCGGATACCGATGTATATTGTAATGGAGGGGAGCTACCCGGGATGGTTAGAGTCGGTCGCATGACTTATTTTCAAGATCACAAGTGGTATGATAAAATGATTGATAGGGGCCTAAAGCAAGAAACTTTGAAGTATAAGGCTCAAATTGAAGAATCATGGGGAGATGCTACTCCTGGCGTAATGAAGTTTTGTGCATGGCTAAAAAACAGTTTCAAAAACTTCCACGAGCTCGACTACGATGTACTCGTAAAACTTGAAGAATGTTGGTGGAGAGTGAATACCAATGAAGTATGCCCATTCACTCGTCGGGGTGACCGCCTTCGGGGACCATACGCAAACGCCAAACCTAAATGGACCTTTAACCCTTATCTTAATGTTAACCGCCAACCTGAATGGAATAATAAAACAAATAATGAAGAGAATTTTCAAAAAGGTCAAAAATGAATGGAGAATCTCACTTATGAACCATCAGCCTGCAAGATTAGGAGGTTTGAAATGACGAAATACACGTTTGAGGCTAATGAAGAATATATGGCTATCAAGGAGCTTGAGCACATCAACCATTCAGAAACTAATATGAACGCAAGTTATGCTTACGGAGAACTTTTTCGCAAAATAGATGATGGATGGCTTGTGACTAGAGCGAATGATGAATGAAAGAGAAGAGAAGAGAAAGGTCGAACTTAACGACCAGCTGAAACAAAAGTGCTTCCCGGGAGACAACTCGGTTGTTTTTAAATTGTTTGTTGCATTTAAATTGTTTGAATTTTAAATTAAATGATGAGTCTGTCTGCCCAGACATACATACGGCGTATCGAACCCCCTCTGGATACGGCGTATGCATGTTTAGGACATTATCAGTCTTTAAATTCTAGTATTTAATTTCCTGTAATTTTATTGTTTTCACAGGTTTACCTACGACGTATCCTTGGGTTTGGGATACGGTGTATTGTAACCTGTACAATTGTGTGGTTAATTGTTTGCATGTTTTGTAGGTTAGCGAAAGTACAAATTGCACGAACGTCTTCTAATTTTCATGTAGGACCTTGCTGAAAATGAAATCGTCTTAATGGTATAATCTGAAAAGAGCCATGTGTTAAACTCTCAGGGCAATCTGAAGCCCTCTTCGATACACTTTTTGCTCGAACACTCATAATGGAGAACCATACGGAGCAAACAATCAGGGGATTTTCCTCGTTCCAATTCTATCTCCCTTATTATTTAATTGTTTTATCTATATAACGAGGACGTTGTATAATTTAAGTGGGGGGATGAGAATTAGAACGTACTTGTCCTTATTTTCACAAATATGCTTAAAAATGCCTAAAAATTGATCAAATTAAAAAAAATAAGCATACCTTTTTGTGAAAAATCACTAGTTACATTACCTTGCGCACTATAACCCTTAATGCCAATTTGTAAGAATTAAGCCTATCCGTTTCCAATTGCTTACTAAAAATTCAACAAAAATATATGTGTGCCGGTGATGTAGTGGACTTTAGAACTTGGCCTGGTATATCACTCGAGACCTCAATGATGAGTACTATGGATTTAGATGGAGTAACATGCTTAACTGGTAGATTTCTAGGATTAAACCATAAAGCCTACATGTCGTAATATTAACTAACTACACTGGTTAGTTAACCCTCGTGTAACCCGTTTGCTTACTCTCACTTTTAGAGTAAAGATACCCCAAGAACAACCTGCTGAGCCATTCTTTTCTTTTTCATACACCAATTAAAAAATTGTTTCATTTCGCCTTTACACCTTAGCCTACCATGTAGATTAAAGCATATTTTAATCAAAGTTGTTGGTTGCTTTCATGTAAAGTCTTGTAGTTCCTGCATCAAAGTGAAACTTCTATATATCTGTAAAGGTCGGGAAAATTACACAATGCAATGGGAATATTTTGTAGCTCGTGTATTTTCCCACTTTCACGATTGTATGTTATGTCCGTAGAAGAAAAATTAAAAAGAAAAAAAAGAAAAATCAGTCGGACAAATGATGATAGTGAAGACGGTAAATTACCCTGAGATTTATGATGTATCATTGGCAAGCAAAAAAAATGTTGAAAAGAAAGATAGTCGATTCATTGAACTTATACCGAAGAGATTATTTGAAAGAATCGATTATTCGATGATACGTACAAAAAATCAACGATGTGAAGTATTGTAAAAAGTGGCCGATATCACCACTTATGTTGTAAAAGTATGTAAAGTTCAGGATGTAAGAGAAGTTGACCGTTATGAGAACGCCAAATTAGGCTGTCTTTGTCATTTCTGTGATCGAGGTCTTTGTTTATATGTTCGAGTCTTTGTCATGGAACGGTCAAGAAAAGTAACTAGCAACCGCACCTTATTTGTTGGCCTTAATCTATTTGTTTTGTTTATTTTTATTGTAACAACAAATTTAACTTGCCCTTTCCTGATAACTAACCCTAATGATCTATGTTACCTCAATTTTATAGAGTCGAAACAAGAAGCTCGATCACTCTATGATGGAGCTTCGGTCATTAATTAGTTAAGTGTTTGTAACAGGGATAAAATCGGGAATCGGGCTCAGATATTTTAATCTAATATTGTATATGTTTCCGGGTTTAA
This sequence comes from Tanacetum coccineum, assembly GCA_026074375.1. Classification (NCBI taxonomy): domain Eukaryota; kingdom Viridiplantae; phylum Streptophyta; class Magnoliopsida; order Asterales; family Asteraceae; genus Tanacetum; species Tanacetum coccineum. The sequence goes on along the minus strand of BQNB010011303.1, from coordinate 54,475 downwards.
TCCAAGCAAAACCCGGAGCCCGGGTCCAAGGTAAATATCCCGCGCTTGCACATTAAATTGAGTAGGGGTATATAATATATGATATATATACTAAATATCTATAATATATAATAATAAAGATATTTTACATTTTACAAAATATCTAATCTTTTTTATTAATCTAAATTTCTTTTTCTTTTTCTCTCTCAACTCTCTCTCTACATTATCTCTCTCTCTTCTCTTTTCTTGTTTCGTGTTGTGATTATGAAGTGGAAGTGTTAAAATCGGTTTCTACAATTGGTATCAATCGCCTCGGGTGGATTACGTGGTTTTTTTTGGTGTGGTAAGCATATTGAATTCATTCGCCACAGCTAGGTTTGATTCCTCACACGTCATAAAATCTTTTCCGTGGCTCATTTTGTTGTTGGAAACGCGGGAAACAAGAAGATAAGAACGAAAAAATTGAAGAAAATACGTCTCGATCGAACGATTTGGAAAAACGGATCGGATCTAACTAGTGGGAAAAACGTAATCTATCGAAAACAGTGGAAAATCGTATCGATCGTAACGAGAGAAAAACGTATCGGATCGAACGAGTGGAAATAAACGTATAAAAAAAAAAAAAAAAAAAAAAAAAAAAAAAAAAAGAAAGTCGATCGACACGAGTGGAAAACTATCATCGAACGAGTGGTGAAAAACTGTATTGAATCGAGACCCGTGAGCGGACCGAACTAGACGATCGAACGAGCGGACCGAACTAGACGATCGAACGAGCGATCGAACAAGAGTGATCGAACGAGCTACCGAACGAGCGATCGAACGAGCGATCGAACGAGCGGATCGAACGAGCGATCGAACGAGCGGATCGAACGAATTTTTTTAAAATTTTGCGTGACGAAAAGGGTTTCAGTAAAACGGCCATAACTTTTGATCCGTAACTCCGTTTCAGGCCCGTGAGCTCTCAAATCGAAGAGAAAAACGAGACGGATCACGCTGTAACCACCCTTTGGCAGGTTAAGGATTTTTCGAGGCCCAAAAAGCTTGTTTTCTATGAGAAATTGACACTTTTCAGTTTTTTTTTGGAATTTTTCGCCGCTGATTCCGCATCAAATCATTCACGGTTTTCTATTGATTCTGTAAAATCCCGTTAATTCATTTATCGGTTTTAATCATAGACGTGTAAAATCCCGTGAACGTGAATTGCTTACAAAACCACAACTTTAATCACATCATATCCACTTAAGATCCAACAAAATCAATCACACTTCATAACTCATAACTAATCATTCATCATGTCTACTCTAGTTAACACATCCTCAACAGAAATTTCAGTTGTCAAGCAGAAATACGATGAGCTAGTCAAAAAGAGTCTGTTAACTAGGTCACAATTTGAAGGTGAACTCAAAGAGAAAACTAAGGTTATTTCGGATTTAAAGGTTAAGGAAGGAAAAGACATTGACACGATGATTGAAATGGACAAACAAATAAAGTTTTTAAATGAAATTCTTTATAAACGCAATCAGTCAATTCAGACCATTCACCATTTAGTCACCCAAATGCGCAACGTATCATGGTAGTAAAAAAAAAAAAAAGTAGATCAACCTTTGCTAATCCAAAGTACCTCAAGAAAGCTCAATCTGATAAGCCTCGTTTGTATGAGATCCCATATGATACTTCTGATCCTGCAAACAGATTTTGCCCCAATGGGGAAGAGACAGTGACTCTTGAAAAGGAGAGTAGATCCAAATTGGATAAAGACACAGTGAAACCATATAATTACACATATCAAAACAGTCTTTATGAAACTTTCAAACCACCATCCAAAGCCTATCTTGATCAGTTGGAACGCGCTAAAGAAGTTAGGAAGACAATGTGGAGAAAAACGTTTGTTAGGACAAAACCAAACATTGCTAAAAACGTTGGCTTTCTACCCATGTCTAAATCCATTAGTAAAAAGTAGAACTACTTTATAACGAAATGACAAACAACTTCAATCACTTTAGAACAATTTGTCAACAAACGTGGTCTAATCATACTAGTAGTGCATTTCCTAACCCAACTGCTAAGAGTATGGAAGTTTTGATCAAAATCTTATTAATGCCTCTTTCAGATAAAACAATACTGGACAGTCATTGTTTTATTCATGAACTAAAAAAGGAAATGAATGACGATTTGGAGTACGTTAATCATCCTCCGTCTTGAAAATGGGAGCTTGACGAACTTGAATCAGAAAAGGCTGATTTTTCAAACATATATGATCTACTTCTCGAAGAGTGTGTGTCTAAAGATGTTACATGTTCATATTTGCATTCTCTGTCTGATTTAAATGCTCATACTGAATTGAAATGCATGTATCTTCATAAAGTCAAAGAATGTGAATGTCTTGCACAAAAGCTTTCGAAACAAACTGAATCTGTTAACAAAGAAGTTCATAATAATTTGTTAAAAAGTTTTGCTAAACTTGAAAAACACTCAATTCACTTGAGACTTTCTTTACAACATTGTAAAAAACAGATAAAAACACCTCCAGTTTGCAAGAAAGAATGCTTCAAATGTATTTCGAAAAGAACGTGAACAATATCATGAAATACAATATTTGAAAGCTCAAATGCTAGAACAAAACAAGGTGATTAAAAGATTAAAGAAACTCATTCTGGTAAACAAAGGAAAGTCTGTGTAAACTCAGTTTGATAACCATCTGATGTTCTGACAACCAAATGCACAAGGGATTCCAAAACCATCATTTTTTAGGAAAGCTGACTCCTTTTTTCAAATCTCCTGAAATGAGAAGTTGTTTCAAACGAATAAGTCGGTTAATAAAACTAATTGTCGGATGGTTTATTAAACAGTCACTCAACAATTTGCCTCAAAAATAAACCAGCGTTTCGAAACACAAATGTGCTTAAAGCCATGATGTATAGAATTGCCTCCACCACAAACACAAACTAGAACACCACAGTTGCCTCATGCTTCTAGAATACTAAGCCTCACATGTCTAAATCATCAGAGTAATTCACAGTACTAGTATTAGCAGACCGCAGCTTAAGAGCTATCAAGTGAAAGAAAAGGTCTTGCCAAACATTAGTCAAGTGATGTTTACAAAGAAGGAAGTAGAAGACCATCATAGGATTACTAGTATTTCTAAGAAAACAAAGTCTGTAACTGCGTGTAAGACAGTACAAACTCCAGAACTCGAATGTAAATGGCGGTTTGTGCAGAATGTAGAAAGTGTTATTTAATTTCTAATCACATGATTGCTGTGTTTCTCGATACTTGAAAGTCATGTATGCTAGAACTAAGAAGCCTCATGTAGTGCCTATTAGTGCTAGTAAACCAAAGAGAAAAGCGAACAAATCTGTTGCAACACCCCATAAAGAAAGACAGTTTTTGCATTCAATACACACTTATTCAGAAATCCTAGAGTTACGTATAAGAAATTTGTAAGAGAATACAAATCATGAATGGAAATGGTGTAGCTAAGAGATGTCCATCAGGTTATACATGGACAACAAAACCTCTTAGGACCAAAAAGATATTGAAGCCTAAAATAAGGAAAGATGAAAGCCTCATCAAATATTAGTTCCCACTATAGACATTGTCTATCTAGGATTACTAATGTTTGAGAATCAAACTCATAGATCCAATTTGTCCAATATCCATCGTCCTCATAATTCTCTTGCAGATGTACAACTCATCTATTCATTGTATGACTCTGGATGCACTAAGTCCACATGACGGGCAATCTAAAGCTTTTGAGTGTAATTTTTGTGGAGAACTTACTGGGTACTGTTCGATTTGGAAATGATCAGTTTGCTCCAAATCTTGGTTATAGGAGATCTGATTCAAGGGAATGTCACAATCAACGAGTTTATTACGTCGAAGCCTCAACACAATCTTTTTCTTCGTTGGTCCATTTCCTGTTATGCTGATTTGAGAGTTTGCTTTCAGGAAACTACATGAGTTTTGTGAGAGATCTTCAGGAAACGATTTACTAACTGGTAATTTTTCGTGGGATCTTATCTCTACACAATATTATCTTCAAAGAAACAACTTCATCAACTCCAACTGTTTATGCTAAAGCTTCACAACTCAAAGCATGGTTATGGCACGAAGGCTTTCTCATCGAACTCGATTACATCACCTTACACTCAAAGAAAGAAGTAGTGACAGCTTACCCAAGTTGAACTATGTTCAAGGATCAACTTTGTTCATCTTGTGAAATGATTAAAGCAAAAAGAAGTTGTCAATCAAAGACAAAAGCAGTTTCCTAGTTCCAAAGGAAGGCTAAATTTGCTTCACATGGACTTGTGTGGTCCAATGCGTGTTGCAAGCATAAATGGAAAGAAGTATATTCTGGTGATTGTTGATGACTACTCAAGATACACTTGGACTCTTTTTCTACGATCCAAGGATAGAAACATGACCAGAATTTCTTAAAGTACTTTCTCATGATTATTTCAGACGCAAATTCTTCAAGCTCAAGTTTATTATAGTTCGTAGAAAAAACGGACATAAGGCACGGTGAATTCTTGAACAAGACACTCCATGCCTATTTCAAAGAAGAAGGCATTGAACATCAAACTTCCACTCCTCGAACGGGCCCTGAACATAAACGCGCTTGTCGAAATACGAAACTATATCTGGTTGAGGCTGCTCGAACAATGCTTTCAGCTTCTAAGCTTCCATTATCATTTTGGGCTGAAGCAGTTGCAACCGCATGCTATACTCAGAACCGATCAATCATCATATCCACTCATGAGAAAGATCGGTGCAAATCACAGTCATAAAGACAAGTAAACCTTCAATTAACACATACTTCCACATCTGGTGCACTTGCTACATAACTAGATATAGGGGAAAATCTGGAAAGATGCAATAAAAAGGGGATCCATGTGTCATGGTGGGATATTCTACTCAGTCTAGAAGGATCCATCGATGTTTACAACAAGAGAACACGCTTGATTAGTTGAATCCATTCATATCAAGTTTGATGAAATCAAAGAGCTGAAATGTCTGATCACACCAGTCAGACCTCGCACTCCACGACAAGAGAATGGACTGTTAAAAATGTCCTCTTCAGGCCCGTGTTCCTCAAGGACTAAAGGCTTCAGAATTATGACAACTCTGACCCCAAGTGCACCCCAAGAACAAAAAGTTGTTCCTCCAGCAGAGAAGACAGAATTCCACACAACAAGGGTTATAAATTTCTCTTTAGTCCCTTTCCATGAAGAAATATTACAAACCGAACACACGGTCCAAGCTGAGGAAAACAAAAACAATGACGTATAGAGCACATCAGTTCTAGTCTCGGAATCAATGATCACATGACGTATGATCAAAGCAGTTTCAAGCCTCGGTCTTCATCGTCAATGAATGTCTTTTCACATCAGTTCAGTCCTTTAACGTTTTTTTATCTTTCATCAAATGTGACTTCTGGATCTATAAAACCGTTCCAGAACTCGGAATTCAAGACCACAGCAATGAACCGCCAAATTTCAAAGTTGGTTCCAAAAGTTTGTTCCTCTAGCATCAAGAAAGACTACATCACTACCAGAGATTGGAATTACTATTCCACCATCAAATAGCAATGCGAGGGACAACAGTAAATATATTACAAAATCAGAAAATCAGAAAAAATTCAAAAAGAATCTCTTGCATGTCTCTTGGAATACGATAACATTTACGTGCTTAGAAATTCATTACATGTCAAAAGACGGGTGTGTAAATGAAGTTCGAGCGAGAGTTTTTAGTTGGATATGGGTGTGTCAAAAAGTTTCAAAACATTCCATTTCTAATTTCTAAATGGCTTATTGTGCAAATATCAGTACAAACCCCGGTGGGGACCCTTCAAATAAGAATGTTTATAACTTATCCTCACAAATCGAGAAAATTAAACGTATCACCGGTCTTGAGTTGTTCTTTACAAGAACATTCAATGTTTTTAGCACAAGAACAAAGAATAGTGTTACGATTCAGTGCGCTTACCTACCGTAGAAGAGAAGTTCCTCTAACATCTGTTTTTCAAAAAGTCGAACATAATTTTTCAAGAATTTCTTGATGACAATTCATAATCCCTTCAAAATTGTGTGATTCAACACTCTTCCCTCACAATGTTTCGAAAGACAACAATTGTTTTCATGTGGTTCCTATTATTGAGGGGAGTTTTTCGAAAACCAAAGTTTCAATGTTTTTGGATACAGCAACAAACGACCATTCTTATGGCATGTACAAAACCTTATCAAAATGTTTCCAAACATTCATGCTGAAAATATTTTATCTCCCACGGAATTTTCAAAGACATATTTTAAATCACAAGGTATTTCAAAAACTAAGTGTTTATTATTTAAAATAAGGGGAGAAAATGTATTTTAAAATATGATCTATTCGACACCAATGTGCTGAAAATGTTAAGAAGGTTCTATCTTATACCCCACAACAATTCAAATTATCACGACGATTCTGAAAGTCATAAAGTGTGGTAAGGTTAAGGAATCAATCCTATGATCCAACCAGAAAACCGGAGGATCTACCCAAGGATAATCTAAAGATTAAAATACATCCATAGTAGATTGAATGATGTATATGGGAATAATGCCGACAAGAATTGAGTTAAACACAACAATCACAACAAGTGTTAGTAAATGACGTCATGTAAGCAATGAAGGCGTTGAAGAATTAAAATAGAAATTTATGGATAAAGGGGTCTAAAGAAAAGAACCCTCCACACTACCACATAAGGCAGAAACCGAGTCAATACATAGCTAACAAGAATCACAGATGAATTGCTGGTATTGAAAACTACATCATGGACCCAGTGAAGCAATGCAACTACCCTCTCACACCATTCGGGTTTCTCTTAACAGAAACTTGTCTCATGTTATTCACGGAGATACACAACGTTATCTATTGACTCTCATTCCGAATTGTTGATATTGAATAGTGGCAGTCTCCTCACGCATCCGATACTAAAACCAAAATGCACTAATCGAGTTAGAGCCAGAGAATCAATCAAAATCTCGTTAGACACATCCATTTTCAAACACTTTGTTGAACATCATCAGAGTATCTACAAGCTGTTATCAAGAGTCCTACGCAATAATAAATGTGCTATTAGCCATAACAATTCAGAGTGATAACTCTTTATATTTACAATGACGAATGAAATCCTTCCAGTGTCATCATCAAACAGCACTTGAGGTAGGATGACTTGCGAGATTCTATATGAATCAAAACTTGTTACAAGACTGGAAATCGATTTGTGACCAGTAAATTGATTGACGGTTGATGAATTTTGATAAAAACATGACACATCCTCGATGTGTTACAAAAACACTTTAAACGAAGTGACACGATCCGATTGATTTTTTAAATCAATTTCTCGTTTATCACTAACTTAAACAAGCAGGTCAAAACGGTGGTAACGACAACCTCAACCCATTCAAATGCTCAATCTACTAAACAACTTAATTCTAGAAAGCTTAATTAAGATTTAAAAGACAAAGACATCGTAAACTCTTGATATAAAGCTTTCAAGATAATGCAAAAGTATGAGCATGTTGGTCAAAGACATAAGAGCGCAAGATGGCAAAGACGATAAAGACAAATGACAAAGGCTCAAAGTACAAGATCGCAAAGCATGATGAGAACAAGTAGTTACAACAAAGAACGAAGACAACGACAAGAACACTGAGCATAAACGACAAAAGCAAACTCACTGATCCCATGAAGGAATGCTCCATCAATGAACTCACTTCGGGGAGATTGTTTAGCCTCAAATTTATTGAGTCAAAAAGGAAAGTTCGTACTCCGTGTTCAAGACCATACGACAACGGGAGATTGATAGCCGTCAATATTGAGGTCAACAAGGAAAGCTCGAACACTCTATGATTGAGCTTTCGTTCTTTATATAGTATAATGTTGTAACAGGATAAAATCCGGGAATCGGGCCGATAGTTAAACTCTAATATATTGTATAATGTTTCCGGGTTTAATCCCAAGCAAAACCCGAGCCCTGGGTCCTAGTTTAAATAACCCGCGCGCACATTAAATGTGTAGGGGAATATCAATATATAATTAGATATTTACTAATAACAAAATATATAAATAGATATATAATATTTTACAAAAATATCTAATCATTTTATAATCTAAATTTCTTTATCTTTTTCTCTCTCAACTCTCACTCATACTCTCTCTCTACATTTATCTCCTCTCTCTTCTCGTTTTCTGTTTCGTGGTTCGGGATATGAAGTTGAAGTAATAAACGGGTTTCTACAATCAACTCGAATGAAGGATGTGTTCGAGCATACTGTATGTCTATTCCCGATGTTACGGCATGTAATCGCATGTCTCAGCTAGCCTAGTTTGAAACGACGACCTTCATGAAAGTCAGAAGCTCCATACCCTATATCATTCTTCATCCAAAAAAGAATGATTAAACCTGAGCCTATCAATGAATACCCAATCTACCTTTTGACTTGTTACTCCTTAGCTCTAGAGGTGGAGATGTGTATCCTTGCCAAGCCTATGATACTAAGCTAATCACGACCGAGAAAATGAGCATACTATGTTAAATGTTACACCCAAAATTAGTTGAGATGGACTGAGTGTTTTTATTCCATATTTCTGAGTACTTGGTGGATATGTACATTTGGTTTTGAATAGCAAAAAAAGTGCTCTAACGGAAAAAACCTAAACTCTCCGGTTGGATACATTATCATAACCATTCTAAATCAACTTGAGACAAGTAGATTCAAGTGGGAGGAAAGTTGAAAATGAAACAAATAACGTCACATTTTTACCATCATTTAATCCCATGCATTATTACCCCTTTTATATAATTGATTGCGAAGATATTTGATACTTAATTGCTTAAAGTTTAAGAAATGCAAGTAATTTATGGATTCAACTTGTGAGAACAAAGCCGAAAAAGGAGCAATTCTGGAACTAAAACGAAGACATTTGAAGAAAACTATTATCTGCTACTATACGCCGTATCCAACAAGGAAGATACGGCGTATCAGCGCCAGCTCATCACAAGAATACGCGTAATGATAAATTCCCTATACAGCGTATCACTCTTCACCTATATGTCGTATGCACAGATGGTCATCAGTCAAATATACGAAGTTAATGTGATAGATGGTAATTAATCTTGATTGATTTGATCTTATCGCGAACTCTAAGGAAATTAACCCTATACGCCGTATTCAACTATCTCTATACGGGGTATCCAGGCTATTTTCAGACACTATAAATACGAGGCTCAAAAACGAGTTTTAGTGTGCAAAAATTATATTCTCTATACCATACTCTCTGAAGACGATTTTTCCAAGATATTAGAAGCATCCAAGGTCAAGCATCAACCATAATTCCATAGAAGACATCGTGTAATTTTTACTTTCTTAATAATTCGATTTCTAATTGTTTGATCACGTATGTAAAAATGAAAATGATTGTGGGCTAATACCCTCGGGTATTAGCCATATTAATTAAGATTATAATGTTTGGTTTGTTTTAATCCGGCTTGCTTAATTTATCGTTGTTGTTTAAGTATATTTATCTCCTCATACTTGTTTATGTGCTTGTACATGCGACCTATCATTTAACTGGGTCTAGTGAGACTTAACCAGTAATCTAGATGCCGGGATAGCTCTCCATGTTGTGCCTTGTATCCCCGGACCAATAGGATCACAAATGACACCTTGTCCTTACCCTTTGATTATGAGCTTAGTTGCACTGGCAGGTGACCCGATAATTATTCAACAAGTATTGCTCTTAATTGATTGGTATTGATTTTGGTGGTGGACTACCGGTGTATAAGACAACATCAAGCAATAAGTGGGTAAAGTCTCGATGGGCTAGGGTATTAACAGGATCACCACTGCTTTAATTCCCTATGATAAATTATAATTAGACTATAGGATGCTTTATACGGATGCGTTAATCATGACAAGATTGTTCGTATCTAGGTCTTAGGAAGAAGAACCGCCTAAGTCTTAAGAATGATATGCTGCCTCGAAATAAGTAGCCATTGCAATAAATAAACAAACTAGCTTGTAATTGGATTTAACATGGTTAATACAGTTTTCTATTATTTTGCTTGTACCGCTTCTTTATCTTGTGATTAATTGCTTTAGTTTGTATTATGTTTTGAATTAATCTTTGACACCACCTAACCTGTGCCAGTCTCTCAGGCTACCCCCCCCAATTTACCACTAGTAAATATGTATAGCATAGGTTTAATAATTAATTAGACTAATCTAGATAGAATTAAAATACTAATAGAATATTAGGTTAACTCTCACTCTTAGTGTTCGACACCCTACTTACCGCGAAGCTACATCTTGACCGGGTACACTGCCCGTTAAAGTGTTTTCTTTAGGTTTGTCGGCTAAATATAAATGTAAAACTTGATAATCACTAATTATACACCACACGACGACACATCTGGTATGAACCCTAGTTTATTTAGCAGCTGTTAGAGACGAATTTAAGGCCTAAAAACCCTATTGTACTTCCTCCAATTCATGTTTTAATAAAGTAATGTTTATTTAATCATTCAATATGTCTATATGTTGTTTGATCTATCTATGCTCTTGCTTTATCTTTAATATGCTTGGCTAAACATTCTATTATGTTTATTTATGATTGTATGAAACCTAGAATGTAGATCTTAGTGGTGTTGCTTCTTGTGATGGATGTGCATGTTAGGCTCTAGAAAACCAGCTTTTGTCTGTATCGATGTTGATATGTCTAGGGAAACATGATTGTGTAGAAAGGATACCATCAGGTAACAGTCTTCATACTACCTTGCCCCCTAATATGGTTGATCCACTTTTAATATATTTCACATGCACTTAGTGTACCCCTAGGGGCTATGTAATTGTCTTCATACTACCTTACGTGTGCGTTGATCTAAGATATTACTAAGTAGAACGACGGGGTTGTGTAATTCGTTCATGACTTAGGAAATAATTACAAAGATCAGCACAAGGGGTGACAAGCATACAACACTGGTGAAGCAATTAGGGAGTAATACATGATTAAATAAACACAGTCTTTTATCTTATTGTTATCACCATTAGTTTAGATTTATAATTAGTTTAATAGCTAAAACCAACCACCTCTCTAATATATGATTTACTTGTTTTCTATAAAATACAAAAAAATACAAAAATAATCTTCCCTCGACCTTTAGAATTCTGTTATTAGACAGTGATTAAGGCCTTACTCCAACCTATTCCTCGTGTGATGATAAACAACCCCGAGACACATCCACTAATACTTGCCTTATAATACTAATACAAACGATTACGTGTTATGCTAGGAAGTTGGTAAACTTCGTGTAGAAGTCCTACATCGATCCGCACATCAATGACCTAGGCTGGCGGAGGATAAACGACTTTAAAGTTAGAGACAAGTTTGTTATTAAACTCTCGATTAAAGATGCATCCGAGAAAGCTCAAATCAAAATGGTACGGTCCAAATGTGGTTAAAACAATGTATCCATATGGGACCGTAGAAATTACTGATAAAAATAGGATTAGCTTTAAAGTTAATGGACATAGGTTGAAGAAGTACTACGATGGACGTATTGATACGGAAGATAAAGAGGTCGTATAATTTGAAGAAGATACGATGTGAAGAGCTAAAGAAAAGTCTAACTTAAAGACTTCGCGGTAAAGAAAAGTGCTTCTCAGGAGATAATCCGGGCTGTTTTTAATTTATTTTTATCGAGTATGTCCTCCTAGAGACATCAATACGATGTATCCGCTCCATACCATACGGCGTATTAAATGTCTGGACGTTATCAATCCTTTTATTTTTTGCATTTAAAACATTGTTGTCAGTTCTGTCTATACGGCATGTTCATTATATGATACGCGTATTTGGCAGACTGACCCGTATTCAGATACTTTTTACAGGTTTTAATACGGCGTATCCTGGTTTTAGGATAGGCGTATCGACTTCCTATAAAGTTTTTAGTTTTTATTTTTTTTATTAACAGTAGAATACCCGAAATAGGTTTGCATGGTTTTCTTATATCTTACACTTGACCTCGCTAGAAATAAATCAACAACATTGGTGGAGTATCTATAATATGGAATCTTATATGCGTTGTAGTCATGCTGGAATTCAGACGCATTCACAACACACATTCATGCTCATATACTCAATATGGAGAATCATACCGAGCAAATATCAGGGGAGTTTCTCGTTCTAATTCTTTTATTTCCTGTTTTTAACTATTCTGTTCATACAACAAGGACGTTGTATAATTTAAGTGGGGGGATAAAAATTAGAACGATACTTGTCCTATTTTTCACATTAATATGCTTAAATTAAAAAAAATCAAGCATACTTTTTGTGAATTTACTAGTTACATAATCTGCACACAAAACCCTTATTAGATATTGTGAGGATTCAGCCTTATCCGTTTCTGAATATTTACCAAAATCCCACAAAAATATGAGTGTGTCGGTGATGTTATAGACTTTAGAACTTAGCTTGGTATATCTATTCGAGACAACAATAATGAGTACTATGAATTTAGATGAAGTAACTTGTTTAAATTGGTAAATTTATAGGATTACACCCAAAAAGCCTATATATGTTGTGTTACTAACTAACCACACCGATTAGTTAACCCCCATATAAATCATTTGTTTACTCTCACTTTAAGAGTAAGATTCCCCTAGAAAAACCTATTTAACCATTCATGTTTTCATCAATTATTTGTTTCGTTACACCTTTAGACTTTAGCCTACCCTATTAAATTAAGTCCATTTATCAGTTGCTAGTTGCTTTAGTGTAAAGTATGTATTTCCTGTGTCTTGTGTCATTTTCTATCTCTGGTATGGTTGGGAAAATTGCACATCGCAAATGAGAATGTAAAAGTAGTTAAACTCATGTATTTTTACTACTTTCAAAATTATTGGTATATCCGAGTACGAAGAATTATGGAAGAAATTATCCGGAGTTATTATGATCGTGAATATGGTGAAATTACACTGAGATTAGTAGTTTATCGTTAAAAAAACGAAAAAAAATTAGAAAATTGCTTTAAAAAGAGGAGGAAATTATGAAGATAGTCGGTTCGTTAAAGCTTAAACCGATGGTATTATTTGAAGTATCGATTATTCGTTAATACGTGATTATAAATCAACGATGTAAAGTTTTTTATAAAGTGGTAGATATCGCCACTTAATTTTGTAAAAGTATGTATAGTATAGATGATTGGGAAGTTGACCGTTACGGGAACGCCAACTAAGGTTGTTTTTGTCGATCTATGATCAAGACGTTTGTGTATATATTTTTGTGTCTTTATCATGGGAACAATCAGGAAAGTATCTAGCAACTTGTACCTTATTTAATCTATTTGTTTTGTATATTTTTATTTAACAACAATGATTTTCCTTTCCTAATTTTTATCCTTGGGTTTTATTCGAATGAGGATGCGAGCAATCACATGTGTCTATTCCGTCGTTACGGCCATGCATGTGTGATTTTGTCTGCCTTGTTGGTTTATTACTTTTGGAGAAAGGATTAGAAGATCCATACCCTATATCACTTATTTGTCCTAACCCTTGGTTTTACTCAAGTGAGGGAATTGAATGCAATCATGTATGTCTATTTCATCGTTATGGATGTGTATATGTGGTTTGTCGCCCTTGCTGGTTTACGACTTTTGGTAAAGACTACTAGTCCTATTCTTTAGCTTATTCGAGTTAAGGTTCGAATGCAGTCATATGTGTCTATCCCATCGTTATGGGTGTGTATGTGTGATTTTGTCACCTTTTCTGGAATATTGGTATTGGTAGAGATTAGAAAAAGTGATCAAACCCTTTTAAGCCTTTTAAACCCAAATTTACCTTTATAAACTTGTTACTCCTTAGCTTTAGTTGTGGAGATGTGTATCCTTGCCAAGCTTATGATAGAATACTCGTCACAACCGAGCAATTGAGCGAATTAGTTACATGTTACCACATAGATTAGTTGAGTGATTTTAGTGTTTTCATATTCCTATTTCGTGAGGTGTTTGGTTGTGTACTAGCAATTAAACGAATAAATGCTTAACGGAAAAATCTTTTGGGATACATTTTCATAAATTTCTAAATGCTACTTGAGGATAAGTAGGATTCAAGTAGGGGGATATTTGATGACATGAAATAACGTCACTTTTATAGCATCATTTATCCCGCGATTCTTACCCATTTTATATAATTATTGCGAGAATTGGTACTTAATCATTTATATTTGAGAATTGCAGTAATTATGGAGCACTTTGTGAAGATTAGCTAAAAGGCACGCAGAACCCTCTCTTATTACCCTCAAAACCCACGGCACACTTAAATCTTTTAGGGTTTCATTTTTCTTTTGCATCCAAGGTATTCCAAGCATTCAAGTGTTCATCCTAAGACTACCTAAGACTACTCAAGGTGTTGGGAAGCTTGGATTCGGGTTTAACAAGGATTTATCAAGAAAACATATTTAGGGTTTTCTTGATTAGGGTTTTGGTTTTAAAGGCTCTATTGGGGTTTACATCTCGTGTTCATCATCCTACTTGATTCCTATAAGGTCTATTTAAAGTTTTCAATACTCGTTTATTAATTTCCTATTGTTTTCATATTTGTTGCATTAGTTAATCACCACCTAGTTTTATTTTAAAGTGATTCAAAGTATTTGATGATTTCATATGGACAAAGGACATGGACATTTAGAGGACTAAATACATGTGTAATATACGGTACAACACTTGGTAAAATAATGGTGCAAGGTTCCTAAATAAAATGATTGCAAACTACTTGTTTAATTAGAAACCCTAATTATGACTTTATATATATATTTGGAATTCGAACTAAAAACCATATGTATTATATTTTATAAAAATAGTGGTCATTACAAGGATCGTAGGCATATAAGGAACTTGAAAAACGGGATTATAATGAACAAGTTATGAATTTTACGAGTTATATATTATTAACTTTATAAAAATAATTATATAAGCTGTGATGAACAGTAAAAGTTACTGTTCATCAGGGGTATAAATTGTATAAATATAATATTTTGATAATTTTCCTTAATACGAACCCACGGACATAAAGAACTCGAAAAACGGAATTATAACGAATAAGTTACGTAGTTTACAAGTTATATATATATATATATAATCTATAAAAACATTTTTATAAACTGAGATGAATAGTAAATACTACTGTTCATCAGTGGATTAAATTTTATAAAAATAATATTTTGATAAATTTTCTTAATACTAATCCATGGACATAAGGATCTCGAGAAACGGTGTTATAATGAACGAGTTATGATTTAAACAAGTTACGTGTAATTAATTTTATAAAAATAACTTCTATAAACTGTGATGAACAGTAAAAGTTACTGTTCATCAGGGGGTTTTTATTTTATAAACATCATGTTTTGTTAAATTACTTTAATACGGAGACGTGGACATAAGAAACGTATAAAACGGAGTCGAAACGATAAAGATATGAAGTTTTAAAACTCGCGCGCATTACTTATATTTTTATATAAACTTTTATAAAATAATTAATTTAATAATAAAATATCATTATTAAATCATATATTTTTACAAACGATGCATTTATAAACGAAAATAATATTTTCTTACGGACACAAGTACGCACCCTTTTATTTAACAAAGTACGAGTTAATTATTGTTTTAACTTTTAATTAATTAATAAAAACTATTAGGTGGTGGTGTAGCTATGCAATATGTGATGTTTTATTTACGTGAAATACATTATACTCATACGGCCTATAATTAAATTAGGTTGCTTTCAAATTGCCGAGGCGATTCACTCATTTGATTTAGATAATCAATCATTCACTTTCGGTGAGTTCATAGCCCCGCTTTTATACAACTATATTGTTTTACAACTTTGGGGTGAGAAACATGCCCATTGTTTTACATTTGGACCGCAAGTACTCTTTAAACATATTCGAGTTTGGCCTAAAGTAGCTGAACCCACCATTGGCCACCTCATGAACTGTCAATTGCTAGTTAGCGAGCGCGAATGTTATGAATAGATCTATTTGGGATTGACATCCCCGTTCGGGTGAGTAGCGCTCATCAGTTTCGGGGGGACCGAAACAACGCGTATAATGTCGGAACACAATTGGATGGTGCGGGTTGAACATCTACATGGGCACATTTAGTGATTAAATTGCATACATATATGTCGAGCTTCGGTGTCATGAACTTAGTGCACTCGTAATTACTTTTAAGATATTGTATGTGTTACATGTCTTACTTTGGAAATCTTGCGGTCCTACTTTATACAATTACTAAACCTGTGAATTCACCAACTTTATGTTGACGTTTTAAAGCATGTTTTTCTCAGGTCAATAAGGTACGTGAACAAGGATAATTGGTGGTCATCGATTTTGGAGTCAGTTACTAGAAGATTTGGATGCATTACATTTTGGGAATATTTGTTATGTCTTAAAATCTTTATTTTTCATGGATGAACTATTTAAGCTTCGGCTATTGTAACAAACAAATCCAATGTATCAATTTTAAACGACTCATATAGAGGTCGTTCTCTTATCTCGTGCTGTTGATCTATGATGTAACATTCCCCAAACCATATTTCCGCTGCGACCCATTTTGGGGGTGTTACAAATTCGCTTAATTGCTTGGTCGTAACAAGTATTCTATTAAAAGCTTGGCAAGGATACACATCTCCACTGCTAAAGCTAAGGAGTAACAAGTTTATAAAGGTAAATATGGGTTTGTATGATAAGGCTTAGGGTTGATTACTCTAACTAATCTTTATCAATACCAACATTCCATGAAGGCGACAAAGACCATACATACACACCCGTAACGACGGGATAGATACATGTGACTGCTCACTCCCACCTCGAACAAGCTAAAGAGTAAGACTAGTAGAGTAATATAGGGTATGGATCTTCTAACTTTCACCAATAGGTACTAAACAACAAGGAAGTGAGACATGCATACATCGGCGTAACAGACGGATAGCATGCAGCTGTACACTCCTCATTCGCGTTAAAACCCATGGTTAAATGATTAGGAAAGGAATTAAATTGTTGTAAAATAAAAAATTACGAAACAATAGGATTAAGTCTAAATTACAAAGTTGTAGACTCTTTTTCCGACCGGTTACCATGATAAAGGACACAATTATTTACAAGTCTTGATCATTGATCAAAAAACCCGTAACGGGTAGAATAGCTTCCCAATCATCCCATACTTTACATACTTTACAAGGCAAGTGGCGATATCTACCACTTTATACAATACTTTACATCGTTGATTTGTATCAACGAATAATCGATCCTTCGTGTAATTCCTTCGGTAGTTGCGAAACGATTATCTTTAAACTTTCCTTCTCTTTTTTGTTGCGATTTTTCTAAATTTTTTTGATTTTTTTTTGCTAACACTATATACGAAACTCGGTGTAATTTACCATATCACGATCACTAATAATTCTGGATATTCCTTCAGTAATTTCTTCATTTCTTCGACGTTACCCTTAATTCCGTTGGTAGTTAAATAATGTGTTTTGACTATAATATACATTCCCATTTGCGACGTGCAAATTCTTTCAACCGTACCAAAATTGACACAAGACTCGGGAAATACAAACATTACACATTAAGCAACTAGCAAATGTAAAATAAACTTAATCTAACAGGGTAGGCTAAGGTGTAAAGGTGTAACGAAACAAAAAATTGGTGTACTTCCTGAAGGATTGGCTCTACGGGTTGTTCTAGAGGTATCTTACTCTTAAAGTAAGAGTAAACAAAGGGTTTATACGAGGTTTAACTAACCAGTGTAGTTAGTTAATAAGCAACATGTAAAGGTGTTTTGGGCTTTATCCTAAAATTTACCAATTTTAACAAGTTAGTCTATCTAAATCCATAGTACTCATCACTACGGTCTTAAGTGATATACCAAGCCAAGTTCTAAAGTCTACAACATAACCAGCACACTCATATTTTGTGGAATTTGGGTAAACATTTAGAAACGGATAAGGTTAAATCCTCACAATATCTAACAAGGGTTATTGTGTGCGAGTTATGTATCAAGTAATTTCCTAAAAGTATGCTTGAAAAAAATGAGCATAATTTAAGCATTTTAGTGTGAAAAATAGGACAAGTAAACATTCTAATTCCATCCCCCCACTTGAATTATACAACGTCCTCGTTGTATAGATAAAACATTAAATACGGGAATTAAAAAGAATTAGAATGAGAAACTCCCCTGATTTATGCTCGGTAGATTCTCCATGTAGGTATATTAAGCAAGATTGTGTGTTGAACAGCCGTCTTGAAGTTTCAAGACTCCAACACTTCAAGATCTCCAGATTTTGTAAATTCTCCACTAATATTCGTCGATATTTCTTTCACGATGTCCTGTCTAACATAGAAAAAACGTGCATTCCTATCCTTTGGTATATACGGGTTAATTTAAACTAAACTAAACAAACTAAATACGAGTCAGTCTGGTGAATACGCCGTATCATGTGCATGAATACGTCGTATTGCCAGAACTGACAATAATGTTTTTAAAGTGCATAAAAAGTAAAGACTGATAACGTCCAGACAATCAATACGCCGTATGGTATGGAGCGGATACGCCGTATTGATGTCTGGGAAGACAGACTCGATAAAAATAAATAACATTCTGGGTTGTCTCTCGGGAAGCACTTTTGTTTACAGCGAAGTCTTTAAGTTAGACTTTTCTTCAGCTTCTTCACCATTCCATCTCATGCACGCTAATGTGCCCGCGTGTGAGCCATTCTTCCGTCTTCGCATCTCGAATGTAATCGGATCCTAAGTTCAAGACTCCTTTGTAGAACCCCTTAAGCTTTTGGTATGGATGCTAGATTCCATTCTTCTTATCTTCATCACTTACCTTCAGTAACGGTGTGATCTTGTTGCATTGCTTATTAGTGTGGTGTTTAAACCTCGGATGTGATCGCACCATTTGGTAAGTTACACTTTTGTTACCATTGTAAATGGTAATCATCTCTTCGAACCGTCTTGCTTTAATTCCAACTTCTCTTAAAAATGGTTCGCCAAAAATAACATCGCCCATTCCTTCATCACGATAAGGATCCATATTTTTCTAAAACTGCAAAATCCGTCACAACATAAAATTTTCCAACAAAAATAGGCACATTCATTAAAGCTCCTATAACATTATTCCTTTTGTACACCATTTTATCTTTAATTATAGAATTATAAAACTTTTTGGACATCACATTGACTTCATTATAGGACAGAAGTTAGCGTGTGTAAATTCAAATCTATCATGCATGAAAACTTTAAGTTGTGGGCACAATATATATGGATCTTTTTATCATACTCGCAATAACTAGGGTAATCATTAATTTTAGTATCAAGTTCATCATTCTTATTTCTAAATTCCTCAATTACCTCACCTTCCTCAATGGTGGGCATAAAATCAAAAGCTTTACCGAAGTGTTCGGAACTTCGGGATGTCTAAACGTTGAAGTGACCTTGTTAAAAAATCAAAGGTGATTGTGGGGATCTTGTCTACCCGTAAACTTATTACTTTGCACAAGATTGATTAACGGTTGTTTAAGCTCAAAATTATTAGCATTGATCGGTGGAACAACTATAGCATCTTCATAACCCTCGATGGGTGCTTGTAACATTTGGGCCATCGTACGATTGTCGGTCATTGGAACAACGTTTTGTTCAACAATTGGTTCTTCAAAATTTTCAACAACCGGAAGAGTTTGTTGTTGTCGTCGTCTTCGAGATTGCGAACGAGTGCGCATAAAAAGAAAAACTAAAAATCAAAAAGCAAAACTTTACACTAAATTTTTTTTTTAGAAATGAATTTTAACGGTTACACAAAAGAGACTTTAACCAAATAATCAACTACTTCACGGTAGCTCTCAAAAATTGCTTTTCAAGGTGAGCCGTACTTCGTAGAGACACAAAAGACAAGTGTTAAATCTTTGATTACGAATTGGGAACAATTGCAAGTTCACCAGAAATTGAAATGATAATATCTCAATAGAAGATATTATATGTTGGTGTTCGATTACCAACTTTGTTTATTTTATTACTTTTTTTTAAAAGGACAATTTTTTTATGTTTTTTATTTTTCTATATTTTTTTTATCTTTTACTTATACTAAAAAGAAAAGGAAAATATTTTTTTTTACTTTTTTTATTTTATGATTTTTTTTTACTTTTGAATTTTAAAATAAGAATGAAACTTTCGAGGACGAAAGGATCTTCAAACCAAATCAACAAACACAAAACGAAGGAATCGTAAACACTAGTCCCCGGCAACGGCGCCAAAAACTGGTTGCAAGTTTTACGTACCTATAAAATATATAATAATAATACTACGTAGGTAAATTCCAACTATTCACCTTTAACCAAGGTAAAAAGTCAAAACTTACAAAAATAATATATAATATATATAAATATTATTTTGATGACCGTAATTATGATCACGCCGGTACGTTCTCCCCAATGACTATGAAATTGAAACAATGTATCTAGTTTAGATTCTGATTTGAATAAGCAAATAATTTTTGGATAAGCTAATTCACTATTAAGAAGCATCAAATAATGATGAATTAAGCCGTAAAACTAATTTAATCTCAAAAAATAGAATTTCATAAATAAAGAAAATTTCCGAAATTATCAAGAATAAAAACCCCTAATGTTTATCTTTTATATAAAAGTTTAATTGACAATTTAAAACTTAAACCCTAATTATTAATTACAACCTTAAAAAACTAATTAAAAAACAAATAAGCTTAATTAACAGATCTTAAATAATGGACTATTGTGCAAAAATCAAATGAGAAACGGGAACTAACAGACTAACGAGGGTTTAACTTAGTAAAAACTACTAAATTCAAAATTACACTATTCTACCCTGAGAATTACCCCCGATCACAAACTAAGGCTCAACAAATATTTTTAAAAGGCGATAAATTGAAAAAGTGTCTACTAAGAAACACCAAAAAGCAAGTTGTAAAAGAAGCTAGTGGGAACAAAATTAATAAAAGCTACTAGGACTGAAAATCTCAAATAAGCTCAATAAGAGCTTATTTCTAAACTGATTACAGAAAGTGAGGTTTTGAACTGAAATTCACTTAAACAGCCATAAAATGCTCAAATTAAGCTTAATTCTAAAAAGGAAAAGTGATCTAGAAAGCTTATGATGTGCTTAATCTAAAAACGCAAAGAAAACAAAGCTGGAAGTGCTCTTAAACTACTGAAATTAAGCATGAAACAGGCAAACTCAGGAAATAAGCAAGAAAACACTAACTCCAAATGAGCTTAAAAGCTTAAAAAGCTAAAATAGACTCTGAAACTTTAAGGTTTTATAAAACTACTTATAATCTATCTAATTAAGCTAGAAAATCTAAATCCATAAGCTAAATTAACAAATTTAATTCCTTAAGTTTCTAAGTACTGTTTTTGGCTTTTTAACTTTTTGACAGCAAAAATAAGCTAAGACAATAAGCTAGAAAACAAAATTAAAGACTTAAACTATATTAAGCTATATTAAAACTTAAATCCTACAAAGTTTGATAAGCTAAATCCTAAAATCACCTATCTAAATTAAGCTAAGAACACAGCAGTACTAACTGAGGTTAGTACTGCTAGTGCAATTTTTCAGCAGTACTTTCAAGTGAAAGTACTGCTAATGTAATTTGACTCTTAAAAACAAATTAAGCAATGAAATAAGCTAGAAAATGACAACTAAATTCTTAATAAGCTATAACTAGAACTAAACTTATTCCTACTAAATTTGAAAAGCTAAAATTTATACTAACAGTACTAACTTATGGTTAGTACTGGTAGTGTAAAGAGTCAGCAGTACTAACTTAGGTTAGTACTGCTAGTGCAATCTTGAGAATGCACTAAACCAAACACCCCTTTACCATTTTGACAAGACTGAGAAAAGCTTTTTTAAGAGAAATTTAATGAATAATTACTAAATACCAGATAAAAACTAGCTAAAAACAAACTTAATTATCAAAACTTAACTACTAAATAAGCCTTAATCAAAGATCTAAACTATTTAAAACTACTATTTTTGGATTTTATGAGTTTTATGGTCAGAATTACACAAATGAACTAATCTATCTAAGCAAAAACAGACTTGAACATCATAAAATAAGTCACTATTAAGAGATATTTAAACACTAAATAAGCAAAGAGATAATCAAATAATCAGATCTCAACATAGCAAGCAATATTATCAATTATTTAAAACTAGAATCTAAATGAAAATGAAAGCGACACTTACAAACTCCTCTAAGCTAAACAAGAGGACCATAAAGGCAGGCAACAAGCTCCCTATGCTTTATTAGATAAGCTAAGTAAAGTCCTTGGGATCTCTTCCAAGTTAAAGATCCCTTCCAAAAAAGCTAAATCCAAATATAAACCAATAATAAATAATAAAGCACCATAACAATGGAAAAGTTACGAATAATACTGATTCAATAAGCTTTATTATCAGCTTATAGACAGAAAGAGCTATATATAGACATATATCTAATTTAGACAACTTAGCTTAAAAAGAGAGTTTTTATGGCTTAAAACTGAGAACTAAGAAAATGAGATTTAAAATACAAAATACTTGAAATTACATAAATTAAAGAAGCAGATTTACATTACTTGAAAAAGAAAATTACATAGGAAAATACGACAGTTTTAAGCTAGACAAAATTACAAAAAACTAGAATAAAAAACTCCTCATCTTTTTGATTTAGAGGTGAGGCCTAATTACAGGTGCGAAAGAAGCTTCTAGATCACTAAAGCCCTGCTCTCAAACTTCTCATCTTATCTCTCATTCTCTATCTAATCTCTCTACTCTCTCTCACCTCTCACTCATCTTAAACTACTCTTTTATCTAATCTCCAATGCTCTCTTTCTCTTCTACTTTTCTCTCTTTTCTACTCATTCACTCTTCTCTAAATCACTCTGCTATCTCTCTCTCTCTCTCTCTCTCTCAATCTTATTATCTCTTTTCTCTATCTGTTTAACGTCAATCTTAACTTCTTATCTTCTTATTCTTCTCGTTCTCTACTCTCTACTAGATCTCTATTCTCTTCTATCTTTTCTCTTCTAACTCTACTTCTGCTACCTCTCCCACTTCATTCTTCTGTCTATCTCTCTTCTACTCTTCTATCTCTCTAATCTAATCTGTTTTTATCTAATCTCTTCTTATCATCTCTTAATCTCCTTCTTCTATCTTTCATCAATCTCTGAAAAACTCTGTTCTCTATTCTCACTTCTCTTTATCTACTCTACAACTGCACTTCTCCTTCTATCTTCCTTAATCTTTCATAATCTTTTTCTTAATCTATCTACTAATCTCCTACTTCATCTGTTATCTCTTCTCCTCTTCTTCTCTAACTCTCCTTTCTCTCTCTCTCTCTCTCTCATCTCTCTCTCTCCCTATCCAATCTTCTATCTGATACTATCTCAATCTATTCCTAATCTCTATCGCTTCTCTCTTCATCCTCTTAATCTCTCTTCTTCTACTTGCTATTTCTACTTACTTTCCTCTCTATCTCTAACCTACTTCTTTTTCTCTTTCGTCTTCACTATCTTCTCACTTCGCTCCTTCTCTCATCCCCTTCTCTAATCTCTTCTCTCTCTCTCTTCTCTTCTAATCTCTCTCTACTAAATCTTCTCTTAAATCTCTCTCTATCTCTCTCAGTCTCTCCTGCTCTTCTCTCTCTCTACTCTCCTCTTCTATCTCTATCTATCTACCATCTCTCTCTATTCAACTACTTCTCTACAATCCTCTCTCTTCTCACTATCCTATCTCTCTATCTTCTCTCTTTCTTATATTTCTTGCTCTCTCTCTCTACTCTCTATCTCTATCTCTTCTTCTAGCCAATCTTCTCTCTCTATCACTTCTATGAACTCTTCTCTACTTCTCTCGCCTAATCATCTCCTCACTCTTAACTCTTCTCTGTCTCTCTTTTCTCTTTCATCGAAGAGTTTATTGTATCTAATCTCTATCTGACATCTATCGCTCCAAAAACTCTTTCTCTCTAACTCTCTAATCCACTCTGTCTATCTCTCCAATCTCTTCTCTCTTCTCTTACTCTCTTCTTTCTCACTTCTCACTCTCTGTCTAATTCCTCGTCTACTTACTCTCTCTAACCAATCCTTATCTCTTCTTCCATTCTCTTTTCTCTCACTATTACTTCTTCTCCTTCTTCTTCTTACTCTCTCTCTATCTAATTCTCTTCTCTACCTCTCTCGTTCTCTCTCATATCATCTCTTAATTCTCACTTCTCTACTTCCTCTCTTCTAAACTTCTCTCTCTTCTTCTATCATCTCTATTCTAATCTATTTCTCTACTCTCTCTTGCTTAAATCAAATTAATCATCAATTTTTCTCTCTTCTCTACTAATCTAACTCTATCTCTCTTACTTACTCTATCACTCGACCTCTCTATCATTCTTTCTCTCTCTATCTCTACTTCTTAGCTCTCTCCTCTCTCTACTAATCCTATCTATCTATCTACTTTTCTATCAACTCTACTCTTCTTCTCTTCTCTCTTTCAATCTCTTTCCTCTCTATCTTCTCTCTCTTCTTAACTTCTTACCTCTTCTATTCTTCTCTCCTTTCTCTCTCCACTCTCTATCCTCTTTCTTTACAATCTCTCCTCTACACTAAATCTACTACTTCTCTTCTTTATATCTCATCTCTTTCTTCTCTAACTCTCGTGCACCATCTTCTATCTTTACTTCTACTCTCCAATCGTTCTTCTACTTAATCTTCTCCTATCTTCTCTCCTTTCTCTCACCTTCTCTCTTCTTTTATTCTCCAATCTGCCTCTACTCTTCTAAATCTACTCTCCTATTCTCTGTTTTCTTTCTCTCTAACTTTCTCTCTCTAAATCTTACTTTTCTCTTCTCTTATCTGTTTCTCTTCTTTCTCTTTCTCGCATCTTCTCTATCTTCTTTCTATTCTCTCTCTCTCTTCGCTTTCTCTCTATCTCCTTCTTCTTCCTTTTCTCTTCTACTCTACTCTCTATCTCCTTCATCTCTCTATATCTTCGTCCTCCTGTTACTCTTCTATCCACTCTTCTTACTCTCTCTCTCTACTCATCTTCTCTCTCTCTCATTATTCTTTCTTCTATCTTTGATATCTCTTTCTTCTAATACTCTTCTCTAATCTTTCTTCAACTGTATCGTCTCTTTACTTAATCTAATCTTTCTATCTTTCTTGTCTCTATCTTTCTCTTATCTTCTCTCTCTGTCTCTCTCTTCTCTTCTAATCTTCGTCTTCCTTATCTATATCTATCTTTCTATCTCCTCTCTTCCATCTCTCTCCTCTCTCTCAATTCTTCTTCTCTACTACTATCTCATCTCTATCTCTCTATCTCTTCTCTCTATCTTTCCTCTTACTAACTATCCCTCTTTCTTTCTCTCTCCCCTTCTCTTCTAATCTCTTCTACCCTCTCTCTCTTATCTCTACTAATTCTATCATACTTATCTTTCACTCTTCTCTTCTTCTTCTCTTTTCTCACACTATATTCTCTCACATTCCCTGTCACTAGCTTTCTTTCCTACTCTTCTTTTATCTTCTCAATCTATCATATCCATCTTCTCTTCTACTACATCTCTTCTTACGCTCTATCTTCTTCCTTCTGCTCTTATCTTCTTATTCTATCTCATTCTATCTTTATCATCAATCTTCTCTCTTATCTCTTAAATCTTCTCATATTTTTCCCCGCCCCACTATCTTTCTTCATCTCTCTGCTCTCTTGTCTCTTCACTTTTCTCTCTCTCCTCTCTTTCCCCCCTTTCCTTCGATTATATCTCTACTTGATGGTCTTATCTTTTCTTCTATCTCTTCAACTATCTTCTCTCTCTACTAATCATCTCTCTTCCTATCTTTCTTCTACTACTTTACCTCTTATCTCTTCTCTCTCCTCTACTCTGTATTTCTCTACTCTATCTAATCTCTCTATCTTTCTCTATCTACTAACCTTAATCTCTTATCTCACTATTTCGTATCTCTCTCTTATCTTCATCTTCTCTTCTCTCATCACATTCTTCTCTCTCTACAATCTCTCTCTTCAACTATACTACTAATCTTCATCTCTCTTACTTTCTCTGTCTTCTTCTTCTCTCCACTATCTCTACTCTCTATCTAGCTTCTCTATTTCTCTATCCAATCTCTCTCTCTTCTAATCTATCTATCTAACTTCTCTAATCAAACTTCTTTCACATCTTCTCTTACTTTCTCCTTGATCAACTGACACTATCTCTTGCTTTTTTCTCTTCTTCTTCTTCTCTCTTCTTCAATATCTTCTTCTATCTTCACTCTTCTCTCTTTCTTAATCTATCTTAGCTCTTCTTTCTCTCTACTCTACCAATCATATCTCTCTGCTCTCTCTTACTCTTCTACGTCTCTACCCAGCACTCCATCTCTCCCCAATCTTCTTCTCTCTCTTCTCGCTCTACTCTTCTTTCTCTCACTTCTTCTCTTCTCTCTTCTTCTCACAAACTCTACTACGTGCTCTCTCTTTCTCTCTACTAACAACTCTCTACTCTCTTCTCTTTACTTCTCTCTGTCTTACTCTTCTCTTACTAACATAACTCTTCTCTTCTACTTTCATCTCCTCTTTCTAATCTCTTCTCTATCATTCTATACTCTTCAACTTATCTCTCTCTAACACTCTCTCTCTTATCTATACTCCTATCTCTCTTCTATCTCACTCTTATCTATCTACTCACTACATTTCTCTCGCTACTCTTCATTTCTATATCTTTCTTATCCTCTCCTAATCCTGGCTACTCTCTGATCCATCTACTTTATTCTATTTTTTCTTTCTCTCTAATTAAGTAACGTCTACTCTCTTTCTCTTATCTTTTACGCTTCTTCTCTCTCATTTCTTCCTCTATTGCTTTCTTCTACTCTCTTCTCTCATCTAACTCTCTGCTCTTCTTCTACTCTACTCTCTTCTTTCTTCTACTCTCCTCTCTAATCTCACTATCTTCTCTCACATCACTCTTAAACTATCTTACTTCATCTTCTCCACTCTCTCGGCACTTCTATCTCTTTGTATCTCTCTATCTCTATCATCACTTCTTTTTACTTTTTTGATCCTACTCTCTCTCTCTATTCTCTCTCTATCTCTCTTCTATCTCTTATCTTAGCATTATTTCTTTTTCTCTTCTATTATCTACTCTCTCTCTGTTTTGCCTTACCAATCTTTCAATCCCAGCCAATCATTCATCAAATCATTTAATCATCAATTGTGCTGTTTTGATCAGAATTGGACACCTGAGGATTGCCGACGTGTCATATCCATGATGTGACCGTTTGTGCTTCTTTTGTTAGTGTTTTTAAAGAAGCACAAAAACCCACATAATTTTGCTTTCACCATTGTTGACGTGCTCCTACTTGAGGGAGGAGGTTTAAGTAACCCTTTGATATAGCTGATTTTCCCTTTATTTGTGTAGAAGCTCATGATATGACACTAAGCACCCTTTAATTTGGAAAACCCCTTTGATTTAACCTGGATGGTGAAACGGGAGTGACGATGAACAGTAAAAATGGGTCTCGCGCCTATTTTTAGACAGTTAAAACTGTTAGAGTTTGGAATAATTGCACAAATGGCCCCTTTCTTTCTTTTCCCTTTTTCAAGTTATAAATAACTTTCGGGATTTGCAAAATTGGCCCTTATAGATGTTATAAAAGGAAGATGGGCTTTGTTGACTTTAATTGACCATAGATTGACTAGGATTTTTGACTGAGGCTTGACTTTCCTTCCTGGCTTGCTCCGGGCTTTTGTACTCTTCAGATACTCGTGTCCGAGCTGCTCGATTTGAACAGTAATTCTTGTAATGTTTTTGAACTTATCCTTACCTGCACTACACAAACAACAAATACAAGCACATTTTTGCCATTTTTGGTCTGTTTTGGGTTTAATTGGGTTATTTTAGGTATAAATGGATATGTGTATTCTACACTTATCAGTGGTAAACCCGATAAATCTTCCGGAAACACACCAGAGAATTCACCTACGACAGGGATGATCTATCAATTTTTTGGCTCGTTTCACCTTTATGGGTCTTCACTAATTTTAGTTTCCCTTCGGGACGTGGTAGTACACACATACCAAATTTTCCCTTCATGAACTTCCAAATTCTCTTCGCTGGATAACGGAATCTGGACTATTTTTTCATAGCAAACTATCTTAGCCCTAAACTTTGACAACCAATCCATTCCTACGATCACGTCAAAATTACCATGAATAAAATGTATCAAATCTATGATAAATGTATGTATTTCTAGTTCAAGTCTACAACCTCGAACAATCATATTGGTAATTACTTTAAGGCCGCTAGCTATTTCGATCTCATAACCGGGGTTTACGACATTAGGTTTCATGTTAATCAATGGCAAGACGGTTGATGATATAAAGCTATAATCAGCACCAGAATCAAACAAAACTGTAGTGAAATGATCGTTAAGAGAAAATGTACCCGTCATAATGTTCGGGTCTTGTGGAGCTTCAGCAACATCTAGGGCAAAGGCTTTACCCTGTGCTCAATTCCTATTATTCCCCGAGTTGGGGTTTCCTTTGATTGCTAGCACAGAGTTTGGGCGATTTCCTCCTGCAGTGGTGGCTTGGTTCATCCTTGGACAATTCTTCCTAAAGTGGTTAGGGTCTCCACACTCAAAACAAGTCGGTCTTGGTCTTTCATTAGTAGCTCTACCCATGCAATATCGGGTAAAATGACCCACTTGGTTACATCGAACCGACATAACAAGGGTGCAGTTACCATAATGAAAGTCCGCATTTTAACAGCACTTCGGATGTTGACCAACATATTGACATTGCCCTTGTCCTTGTTCCAGAGCAATTAGAGCAAAGTAATGCAGAAAATTAATTTTATTAAAAGCCCTAATTTTTAATGAGTTATTTTTAAACTAATTTAAGTAATTAAACTAAAAACCTAATTTATTATTTATAAAAACTATTTTTATTAAGCTTAATGAAATTTTGTCTGGCAGTACTAAGTTAAGTCTGGCAGTACTATAGTTAGTACTGGTAGAGTGGCAGTACTATAGTTAGTACTGGTCGTATGTAGTTAAGTCTGTTTATGTAACAGAATAGAGGTAATAGTTATCTTAGAGATATTTTAGGAGATATCTTAGGAAAGGATATGCATTATCCTTTCACACGTTTTGTAAAGCCTTCTAGGGTTTCCTTGGTGTATAAAAGGAACCCTACGGCATAGAGTTTCATATATCGAATAGAAGCATTGAAGCTTAATAGAAATCAATAGCAAAATTAGTATTATTGTTCTTCTTAATTCTTGTGTTAAGATTCCGCATTAACACTTGATATTCATAGTCAGTGTCTCTCACATAGTTGATTTGGATTTATTCAAGTTAGCTATTGTCTTACAAAGGCTATATAGATCCAAGACCAAGGACCTACAAGTGGTATCAGAGCCAATAGAGGGACTCTGAGTAAGAAGAATCACTAGAACCACAAACAAACACTCTCCTACAATTCTTTACAAAATGTCTCAACCTGCTAATGATGAGTTCTCACAACATCTCAGTGATGATGAAGCATCAAACCATGAAGATGCATCAGACACTGGTGCTGCACCTAAACAAAAACAACAGGTGATTCCTCAAACAACTGCTATCTCAAATATCAAACTCCCAATTCTGAAGAAGGAGGAGTATGATATATGGGCTATGGAGATGGAGCATTACCTTGAGTACATTGACAATGATGTTTGGAAGGTAATTCAGAATGGAAACTCCAAGAAGAGAATTTCAACTGGAAAGGATGGTGTTATTCGAATACTTCCACCAGTAACTGCTGCAGAAATTCAAGCTGTTGAAAAGGAAAGGAAGGCTAAGAATATCTTGTTGATGGCAATTCCCAAGGAACATATGAGAAGATTTCATGGAATGGATGATGCAAAAGAAATCTGGGAAGCCATCAGAACTAGGTTTGGTGGTAATGCAAATTCAAAGAAAATGCAGAAGGCTGTTTTCAAACAACAGTTTGAAGCATTTACAATATCCAGTTCAGAAGGGTTAGAAAAGGGATATGACAGATTCCAACAATTACTTTCTCAGTTGGAAGCTCATGGTGCTGAAGTATCAACTGAGGATGCAAATTATAAGTTTCTCAGGTCTTTGCCCCCAGCATGGTCCAATCTGGCAATGACTATGAGAACTAAACCAGATGTTGATACTTTATCTATTGATGATTTGTACAATAACCTTAGGGTTTTTGAGCAGGAAATACAAGGTGCCTCAAAAACATCTTCAAGTGCTCAAAATGTTGCTTTTGTTTCACAAAGCAAAAGCAGCACTAATAAGGTTAAGTCTGGTTTTACTGGTGCCTACAGTACTTGCACTCCTTCTACTTCTTCAACCAATATTCCTGAAAAAGAAGTTCTTGCTGGTTTTGCTGATGAAGTTATTTATTCCCTCTTTGCCAAACAATCAGAAGACTGGGACTTGCTTCATGAAGACCTGGAACAAATTGATGACTTGGACATTGAAGAGATGGACATAAACTGGCAGATAGCAATGATTGCTATTCGAATGAAGAAGTTCTATAAGAAAACTGGAAGGAGGGTTCGTGTGGATGGAAAAACACCTGTTGGTTTTGACAAAAAGAAGCTTGAATGCTTCAATTGTCACAACACTGGTCACTTTGCTAGGGAATGTACAGCAAAGGGGACACATGATGGAAAGAAGAGGAGAGACTCATTTTATCAACACCAAGAAGCTGGAAAGCAAGAGAAGAATCAGATGGGCTTGCTGACAATGGATGATGGTATTGTCAATTGGGGAGAACATACTAAAGATGAAGAGACAAATCATGCACTCATGGCTATCAGTTCCAGTAGTGAGGTATCATTATGTTCTAAAACTTGCATTAATTCATATAATGAGCTTAAAACACTGTGTGATGAACAAATGAATCAGTTAGGTGATCAAGAAGTACAAATACTTGCCTATAGTCAAGCTGTTAAGAAACTAGAAGCTTAACTTGTTACTTTTCAAAAAACAGCAACTTTTCTAAATGAAAAGCTTACATTTCAGGCAAATGAAATATATCAAAAAGATGAAAAGCTTAAGAAATATAAGAGAATTGGAATGAAAGCTGTAAAAGAAAAGGAACAATTGCAGAAAACATTAGATTCATGGAAAGATTCTTCTAAGAATCTTTGGAGATTAATTAATTCTGGCATGAGTTCAAGTAGTAAAATTGGCTTAGGGTATGAAATAAAATCAAATAATGAGGTTCTAAGTTATGAGGAAGAAATATTTTTTTTTGTTTTTAATTGTACAGAAGAGGACTCAGTTGGAAAACCTTTGTATAGTAGATTTATAAAAACTAATGATTTTAAAAGTGTTTCACATCCCTTAAGTGGGATATATACTACCCTACACACAAGAAGAATTGATGAGTCTTTGTATGTTTATGGTAAAAAGGGACCCCAAGAGCCTGAACCCAGTGTATCAGATGATAGATCCAGTGAATATTCTACCTGTCAATCTAATGACAGTGCAGGATCTATTGGAACTTCCTCTGAACATTCTGTTGATCTTGAATCTGAGATTTCAAGAGTACCTCAAGAAGTGTATGTGTCTAAACCTATTACAACAAATGAAAAAGGTGTGTCTGCCCCAAAATCAAAAGAGGTTGAACCTAGTTGTGTCTCACACATAAAAACTCCTAGGCAACCAATCAAAGATCAAGAAACACCTAAAGTTAACAGGAAGAATTAGAATGCTATGATGGAAAGAGAACTAGGGGAAGGTTACTCTTTCACAAAGAAGAAATGTTTTGTTTGTGGTAGTCTAAGTCATTTGATCAAAGATTGTGACTATTATGAAAAAGGAAAAATGGCAAAATAGGCGTGTTTAACGAAACAAAGGGTTTTTAATTTGGTAACATGGTGGCAAAACCCAGTATGGGACTTATGCAAAACAGGGTTAATCATGCTAATTCAATTTGTTTCCTAAACCAGAACAAACTGATGCTGGTAGGGCCAAAAATATTTATGTTTGGCTCTGAATATTAATACTGGTAGGACAAATGTTAATTCTGTTAGGCCTAGAGTTAGTACTGTTAGTTCTAATGTTAATACTGTTAGAACTAGACAGCCAACTCTACAAGGAACCTTAAACAGCTTTAGTCCTAAAAGACCACAGGTGAATCAATTTAATCAAAGAACGCATTTTTCTAAATCTTATTCACCTGTGAGAAGACCCATTGAAAAAATTACAGCACAAATATCTAATTCTCATGCTGTAAAGGGAAATTAGGGATCTGCTGTTAAGACCTCAGCAGGTTATAATTGGAAACCCACTAGACAAAACTCCAATTGTAATGGTGGACCAACTTTTATTAAAACTCGTGATTACAAAGGTCCCACAAGGCAGACCCAAGCTGTACAGCCTGGGTCCATAAGAGAACTAATTTCTCTTTTTCATGTAGCAGGATCATCAACCGAAGAACATGGTAGAGAGAGGTATAATTTGATCAGTGGAATGCCAGGGCACATGAAGGTCAACAAGGATCAAATGAGGATTTTGAAGATTCAATGGGGGATATGTTACTTTGGAGGTAGCCAAAAGAACTATATAAAACTGGATAAAGATAGTATTGAGTTGGTTAATTTAGATTTTAGTAGTTGTGTCTTTTTAGTAATATTAAGTTAGGGCTTTTTAACCATTTTCTCAATATCACAAATATGTGATAAGCAAACACAAAGTTCTTTTGTACTGAAAACTGATGTCTTGGTTGTGTCTTCTGATTTAAGATGCTTGATGAAAATAAGGATACTTCTAAAGTCCATTGACATCAAATATGTACAATTTGATATGAAGACACCTACACCTGCTAAACGTTTTGCCTGTTTGATTGCTAAAGCCACATCTGATGAATCTAAAATGTGGCACAAGAGGTTAGGTCATATCAATTTTAAAAACCTAAACAAACTTGTGAAGGAAAACCTTGTAAGAGGTCTACCTTCCAAGGTTTTCAGAAATGACCATACATGTGTTGCTTGCCATAAAGGAAAGCAACAAAACAGGGCCTCTGCCAAGCTAAATTAGAATGATTAATCACTGAGCCATTACACACCTTGCATATGGATCTTTTTGGACCTACTTCTGTAAAAAGCATTAATCATGCAAGTTATTGCCTTGTAATTACTGATGATTGTACCAGATTTAGTTGGGTATTCTTTTTGGCCTCTAAGGATGAAACTAGTGGCATTCTTAGGAACTTCAATTAGGCAGATTGAAAAACCCAGCATAATCATAGGGTTAAGATTATTGATCAGATAATGGCATGAATTTAAGAATAGAGATATGTTTGAAATTTTGTGTGAAAAAGGGAATAAACAAGAGTATAGCCATGCCAGAACTCATAAAAAAATGGATAAATAAACTTTAGTTGCTGAAAGGAAAAGAACAGGACCCTAATTGAGGTGCTAGGACAATGCTAGCAGACTCACTCTTACCAACTACTTTTTGGGGCAGAAGCGTCTTTACATGCTTGCCTATGTTTTAACATAGGGTAGAGTTGACTAAACCTCAAACAATACTCTTAGAGCTTTGTTTGGCCAAAAAAACCAATTATTAGCTACATAAGACCTTTTGGGTGTCATGTTACATTTGGAGACTCTTTGGTGTGCTGGCAAGTTGATGCAAAAATTGATGATGTTTCTTTGTTGGTTACTCACTAAAATGCAAAGCCTATATGGTCTTATAATTTAGTAACAAAGAGTAGAAGTAAATCTGCATGTCAATTTTCTTGAAGATAAACCTAATGTCAAAGGAGTAGGGTATAGATGGATGTTTGATATTGACTATCTTACTGATTCTATGAATTATATTCCTGTATCTTTGGAGAATCAAGCTAACCCACATGCAGGTACTTCAGAAGTAACTAACAGTGCAGGTACTTCACAAACTCCAAATGCTAATGCTTCTGAGGAAAAAGATGAGGATGCAGAGCTTATTGTTGTGCCTTCAGCTGTAAAGAATACTGTAGAAAAAGTTGAGACAAGGAAGTCTTCTACAAATTCAAAGAAAGAGGAGATTTTGTCAGAACCTCAACAAGAGAAGGAGGCTTCTTCTACTGGCACTTCAGAAGATAATCCTAAGATTCTAGCTTTTAGAAGAGAGTTGGAAGCAATCGCTCAAAAGCATTTAGGGACAGTACCTGAAAACAACTCTACCAGCACTCTTTTAGTTAATTCTGGTAGTGAACCAGTTAATACTGGTAAGCTTGATCCTGATGATTCACCTATGCCAGAGCTCGAAATTTTTCACAAGTCTGAGACAGGAATTTTTGATGAGGCTTCTTATGATGAAGAGGGTGTGGTAACTGACTTCAATAGCTTACCAACAGAAATCGAAGTCAGTCCCACTCCTACTCTTAGGATTCACAATATTCACCCAAAAAGTCAAATACTTGGTGATCCTAAGTCAGCTGTGCAAACTAGAAGCAAAGTGCAGCAAAAATCAGGAGCTCATGCACTTATCAGCTATATTCAAAAGCAGCAAAGAAACAATCACAAAGATCAACAACATTGTTTGTTTGCCTGTTTTCTATCTCAGGAGGAACCTAAAAAGATTTCTGAAGCTCTACAAGATGACAGTTGGGTTCAAGCCATGCAAGAGGAGTTGTTACAGTTTAAGCTGCAACAAGTATGGGTTCTTGTAGATCTACCTCACGGAATGAAGGTAATTGGTACAAAATGGGTCTACAGAAATAAAAGAGATGAAAGAGGAGTGGTTGTCAGAAATAAGGCAAGATTGGTGGCCCAAGGGTACACGCAGGAAGAAGGTATTGACTATGATGAGGTTTTTGCTCCTGTGGCAAGAATAGAAGCTATCAGGTTATTTTTAGCCTTTGCCTCATTTATGGGGTTCATAGTATACCAAATGGATGTAAAAAGTGCCTTTCTGTATGGCACTATAGATGAAGAGGTTTATGTCTCACAACCTCCTGGCTTTGTTGATCCTGATCACCCTAAGAAGGTTTATAAGGTGGTCAAAGCTTTGTATGGACTGCATCAAGCTCCTAGAGCTTGGTATGCTACTCTATCAACATTCCTAGAGAAGCATGGATACAAGAGGGGTACGATTGACAAGACTTTATTTATTAAAAGGGACAAGAAGGATATCATGCTGGTTCAAGTGTATGTTGATGATATCATTTTTGGATCTACCAAAAAGTCTTGGTGTGATGAGTTTGAAGCCTTGATGAAAAGCAGATTTCAGATGAGTTCTATGGGTGAACTCACATTTTTCTTAGGATTACAAGTCAAACAGAACAAGGCAGGAATCTTCATATCTCAGGACAAGTATGTAGCTGAGATACTCAAGAAATTTGATCTTGTAAATGTGAAAACTGCAATAACCCCCATGGAGACCAAAGTGGCATTGACAAAAGATGAGGAAGCTGTTGATGTGGATGTGCACTTATACAGATCCATGATAGGTTCTCTCATGTATTTAACTGCCTCTAGGCCTGATATAATGTATGCAGTATGTGTTTGTTCTCGTTTTCAGGTCACTCCCAAGACTTCACATCTCAATGCTGTGAAGAGAATCTTTAAGTACCTTAAGGGCAAACCACATTTGGGCTTATGGTATCCTAGAGAATCACCTTTTGACCTGGAAGCATTCTCTGACAGTGATTATGGTGGGTCCAACCTTGACAGGAAATCCACAACAGGTGGTTGTCAATTTCTTGGACAAAGACTTATCTCATGGCAATGCAAGAAACAGACCATAGTGGCTACTTCTACAACTGAAGCTGAATATGTAGCTGCTGCAAATTGCTGTGGACAAGTATTGTGGGTTCAAAATCAACTGTTGGACTATGGTTTCAATTTCATGAATACCAAAATCCACATTGATAATGAAAGCACAATCTGCATTGTGAAGAACCCAGTGTATCATTCCAAGACAAAGCACATCGAGATACGCCACCATTTTATAAGAGATTGTTATGAGAAGAAGCTCATTAGTGTGGAGAAAATTCACACAGACTTAAATGTAGCTGACCTATTGACTAAACCTTTTGATGGACCACGGTTTAATTACTTAGTGGTTAGTATTGGTATGATAAACCAATAGCTACATTTCAGGGGAGGCTTAGTTGTATAGTTTGTATACTTCTGGTAGTAAGTTTAACTAAAATCTGTCCTAAGTAGTATTAATTCGGGTAGTTAATTTAAGTCAATTCTGTCTATACAAACTCCTGTAGCATGTTTTTCTTTGTTTTAGACTAATTCTTGCAGGAATAACATGGATTTGCAGATGTAAGGCAGGTGTGATAAGGTCTTTGTTTTGTAAGTCTTCAGTAAATACTTAATTCTGGTTGAAAAAGAGTGAATTCCGGTTGTAACATAATTAATTCTGGTTGACCAAAGTTAAGTCTACTAGTGTAAATTTTAATACTGGTAGGTTATT
This sequence comes from Tanacetum coccineum, assembly GCA_026074375.1. Classification (NCBI taxonomy): domain Eukaryota; kingdom Viridiplantae; phylum Streptophyta; class Magnoliopsida; order Asterales; family Asteraceae; genus Tanacetum; species Tanacetum coccineum. Next base: position 17,966 of record BQNB010011303.1, on the reverse strand, counting down.
GTTAGTACTAGTTGCGGGAAAATTGACTTTTATCTATTTAAACACTATTTAAATGTTACCGTTATAGATTTTTACGGCGCTATTGTCGTTAACAGAGAAGCTATATATAGATAAAGTTTGATTTCTCTTTAATACTTATCTTTTTATTGCTATCTCCTCTTTGCAAAGTAAAAATTCTTCTTTATTTTTACAAAGAATATATTCAATTTTCTTGTTTCAATTTCATGAATACCAAAATCCACATTGATAATGAAAGCACAATCTGCATTGTGAAGAACCCAGTGTATCATTCCAAGACAAAGCACATCGAGATACGCCACCATTTTATAAGAGATTGTTATGAGAAGAAGCTCATAAGTGTGGAGAAAATTCATACAGGCCTCAATGTAGCTGACCTATTGACCAAACCTTTTGATGGACCACGTTTAATTACTTAGTGGTTAGTATTGGTATGATAAACACATAGCTATATTTAAGGGGAGGCTAACTTGTATAGTGTGTATACTTCAGGTAGTTAGTTTAACTAAAATCTGGCTTAAGTATTATTAATACTGGTAGTTAGTAGTATTAATTCGGGTAGTTAGTTTAAGTTAATTATGTCTATACAAACTCCTGCAGCATGTTTTTTCTTTGTTTTAGACTAATTCTTGCAGGAATAGCATGGATTTAGAGATGTAAGGCAGGTGTGATAAGGCCTTGTTTTGTAAGTCTTCAGTAAATACTTACTTCTGGTTGAAAAAGAGTTAATTCGGGTTGTAACATAATTAATTCTGGTTGACCAAAGTTAAGTCTGGTAGTGTAAATTTTAATACTGGTAGGTTATTGTTAGTGCTGGTTGCGGGAAAATTGACTTTTTTGTTTAAACACTGTTTAAATGTTACCGTTACAGATTTTTACGGCGCTATTGTCGTTAACAGAGAAGCTATATATAGATAAAGTTTGATTTCTCTTTCATACTTATCTGTTTATTGCTATCTCCTTTTCGCAAAGTATTAATCTTCTTTATTTTTATAAAGAATATAGTCAATTGTCTTGTTACCAACATCTACAACCTCACTCATAACTAAACCCAGTAAATTTTCAGTTCACGTCACTACCTTTTATTACTACTTTCGATTCATGGCTCAATTAAAATACTGCGACAAACATAATCAAGTGGGGTTCTTGCGCAAGCCTGATGAAAGTGCAGGGTTTGCAGAGATAGTGGATTTTCTAAGAGGTTCCAACCTCAGGTATGCTTTAACTACTAATCCTACTATCTATGATTCCCTAGTCAAACAGTTTTGGCAGACTGCTACTGCCAACACTCTTGCTGATGGGACTCTAGAATTACACGCAACTATTGATACCATTGTGTATACAATCACTGAGGCATCTATTAGAAATAAGCTTCAATTAGCAGATGCTTCAGGGATTACAATGTTGCCAAACAATGAGATTTTTGAGGGGATGGGGCATATGGGGTATCCTACAGACGGATCTTTTACCTTTTGGAAAAGCTTTTTCACACCCCAATGGAGATTTTTAGTCCACCATATTTTGCATTGTATAAGCTCTAAAAGTGGTGGATGGGATCAATTTGGTAGCAATATTGCTACTGCTTTGATTTGTCTTTCCACTGGCAGAGTTTATAATTTTTCAAAACTAATTTTTGATGGCATGGTGGCAAACTTAAAAAGCAAAACAAAGTTTTTAATGTATCCTCGTTTTCTGCAACTGATTTTGGAAATTCAAACGGAAAACAAACACCCTTATCTGGCTGTGACCATGACCAAAAAGATTTTTGGGAATATGAAAAAGGGCTTTAAAGGGGCACCAAGACCTTTGTTGCCTGCTATGCTGCTTGTTGCTACTACTAATCCAAATGTAGGTCAAGAACATCCTGATGTGGCTCAATCTCAACCATCATCATCCACAATTCTAGTACCATCTACATCTTTACCACCAGAACAATCTCCACCACCTATACCTACTCCTATCCCTGCATCTACACCTACATCTATCCCTAAAACCGACCCTGAACCTATGGAGCACACTTTTGAGGAACCATCCCCTGCACACCAACACTTCTCACCCCCATAAGAGCATGCCCAAGGACAGATGACTTTGGATGATTTGCTTCAAGTAGTTCCTCAATTAATGAAAAAAATTGATAGTCTGGAAAAGGATCTCAAGCAAACCAAGCTGACAATGGGAAGTGCTATTGTGAAGTTGGTCAAGAAGATGAAGAAGATGGAAGATATTTTAAAAAGGAGAAATGTGGTCCTATCAGACTCTGAAGAGGAAGAATCAGAGGCTCAGGGGAGGAAAAGTCAAGATGATCCTCTAGTTTCTTTGGTACAAGGGCCGGTTACTCCTTCTAAGACTATTGTCAACACTTAAGGGGAGGAACAAGTTGAAGACATAAGCCCTACTACATTAGAAGCAGCTAAAACTCTCTCCAGGGTTGCTTCTCAAAAGTCAAAGTCAATAGATAAGGGAAGGAGGTATAAGAGAAGGAAAGAGACTAAGGGAAAGAAGGTGGTCACTAGCTTGGATTTTCAAGAAGAAGTTAATACTGCTGAAGAAGTTAATACTGGCAGTATTAAAGTTAATACTGTTAGTGGGCAAGTTAGTACTGACATTATTAAAAAGTCCATTCCTTCCCTTGATAAAGGCCAAAGGGAAGGAAAAGCTCCTATGATCATTGAAGAAGCTCCTAAGAAGACTAAGGAACAAATTCTATAGGAGGAAGCTAGTCTCGCTGAAGCTATCAGATTGGATACTTTGGAGAAAGAAGAAGAGGCTAAACAAGTACACTTGGATTCTCTCTTAGCATAAAGAATTGCAGAAGAAGAAGAATTAAATGAGCAACAAAAGAAAAGAAGAGCTCAAGTTCAATTTGAAGCTCAACATTACACAGATGAAGATTGGGATCTAATTAGAGCAAAGATTGAAGCTAATGCAGAGTTGTCAAAGAGTGTGCTAGGAAGTGGCTTACAAGGAGAAGACTTTGCAAAGAAGATGGTTGAACTAGTAAATCAAAGGAAGAAACATTTTGCAGAAGAAAGAGCAAGAGCTAAAAGAAATAAGCCCATGACCCAATCACAGCTGAGAACATATATGATGAATTACTTGAAGAATCAGGGGACATGGAAGCTGTCTCAGCTGAAGAATCTAAGTTTTGAAGAAGTAAAAGAAGAATTTGATAAGCTGGTGAAGCAGGTTGAATCTTTTGCACCTATAAATTTTGAAGCTACAAAAGATAGTCTGAAAAGATTTGGTGAAGAACTTCAAACAAAGACTTCAAAAAGACTAAAGAGTGATGAAGCAAAAGATGATGAGTCTACCAAGAAGACTGGAAAGAGGAGGAAACAGATAGCTAGGAAAGGATTACATTCTGAAAAGACTGATGAGGATGAATCTGAAGCTAGTAAAGATGCTGATCCTATTTTAGGTACTAATATTCCTGCTAATCCAGTTCCTATGGCTATAAAACCCCCAAATATAGCTACTTATAAGAACATCAAGCAAGGAGAGAAAGGTGTGTACCAAATTTTTAGGGAAGATGGAACTGATATAGTGTACATAAATTTTGGAGCTATGCTAAAGGACATAACTAGGGATGATCTTACTGAATTATATAGGATTGTCATGAATAGATATGGTATGAATGGACCAGAGGATGAGCTTGAGAAGGTACTTTGGGAATATTTAAAGAATATGTTTGAGGAACCCCTTAGTACAGATCCTATTTGGAGTTTATTAGGTCAACAAAGGATCATAAGTTGGAGATATTATGATACTTGCAGAGTACACTGTTTGAACTTGGAGTCAATGGATATATATATGCTAATTGAAAGACAATATCCTTTATCTGCTGAGGTATGCAAAGCTATGCTAGATAAGAAACTTCAAGGAGGAAAACCAGATGAGGATTGCTACAAACTCTTTTGAAAATGTTGGAGAAGCAAGCTGGCATTAGGAAGTAATGAAGATTGATGCGTTAGATATCTAGAAATTGGGAGATGAGAAACTACCTTGGTGGACGGGCTTATGCACTAACACAACAAATGGGTTATCAGTCCACCATGTCTACAACAGACATAAGACTGGCTAGTCCCAGGAGCAAACGCACTGGGTAAAGACTTCTTAAATCCGTTAATGGCTGACAATTTGCCAAAAATTGTATGGTTATCAAACTCACCATATCTGTTTAGTAAAGAGTTGGCACCACAAGTTTTATGGATTGTGTAAAGCTGTGGAAAAACCATAACTAGTCCATGAGGTTAGGCTTAGGTAAAGACACAATTGCAAATCCAATATTAGAATGGTTGGACCACTTAAACCAAAAAAGTGGATGGTACTTACAATCACCTAAGTTTCATGTACAAAGAGTTGACATGGTAATCCACAATGTTTCTGTACTGGAGTTGAAATGTTTTTTTAGTCAACACAGGCATGCACCTTTTCTGGTGGCTCAAAGGACTGACTACTCTGAGTAAAATGGCTAACTGGTAAAGAGACATCAAATTCATTTAAAGTTTCAATGATTCACCTCTCACAGGAGTTAACACACCTGGAAGTGATAAGAATAGTCTAAAACTATATGATTTGATTGCAGATAATTGTTGGGAAATATATTGTAAAAGACTTAATACTGATAGTATTAGTTAATTCTGGCAGTACTAAGTTAAGTCTGGCAGTACTAAGTTAAGTCTGGTAGTACTAAGTTAGTACTGGTAGAGTGGCAGTACTATAGTTAGTACTGGTCGTATGTAGTTAAGTCTGTGTATGTCACAGATAGAGGTAATATATCTTAAGAGATATTTTTAAGGAGATATCTTAGGAAAGGATATACATTATCCTTTCACATGTTTTGTAAAGCCTTCTAGGGTTTCCTTGATGTATAAAAGGAACCCTATGGCATAGAGTTTCATATATCGAATAGAAGCATTAAAGCTTAATAGAAATCAAATAGCAAAGTTAGTATTATGTTCTTCTTAATACTTGTGTTAAGATTCCGCATACTTAACACTTGATAATTATAGTCACTGTCTCTCACATGTTGATTTGAATATTATTCAACTTAAGCTAATGTCTTACAAAGTCTATATAGATCCAACACAAGACCTACACGAACCAACGAAGGAAATATTTGAAACGGTGGGATGAACTATCAACTTTCATTAGTCGATTCTTTCCCCCAGCTATTTTTGACCGACTCCTCGGAGAAATCCTTGCCTTTTCTTAACATGAAAACTAGTCTCTGACCGATGCTTGGCTTCGTATGACAGAAATGCTCTGAAATTGCCATGGTCGTAACCTTTCCAAAGGTAAATATATCAAAAATTCTACCTGCCTCAACGAAATAACCCAAGAAGTTCTGAATGCCGCAGCGGTGGTATTTTCCTCTATAAAACACCAAATCAAGCTTATCAGCTTCTCGAAGATAAAGTCTTACTCAAGCTCGACTGGGCTAAAAATCAAAAAACCAAATCATCTCTTAAGAAAACTGTTGCTTTCGTTGATGAAGGTAGCAGTAATACCGATACTGACAAAATTATGGCCCGAATGGATGCCATGACCATAAAAATGGATGCTCAGTACAAAGAACTCTAATCTCGTACAAAACAACCAACACCCGTTCTTGACGAAGATGACATACCCATGTCACGTGAAGAGGAGGCTAAATTCATGCAAACTTTCTGTAAGACTCGTTTTTACAATGATTACCGCGACGAAATGATTACAACCGAGACAACTACTGATCCAACACCGATGATAAACCCTATTATCTTCAAAAACAATTCAACGATTTCATGAAATCTCAGCAATCAACCAACGCTTTTGTCAAAGATACATTCATGGACCTCAAAACTCAACTCGAAACAGTAGCCAAAAATCATCAAGCTTCAATCCAAAACCTTGAAACTAAGTTCGACATACTCGCTAACAAGCAATCTGGTCGACCTTCTGGATCTCTTCCAAGCAACACTCAACCAAACCTATGAGGAAACAACTCCAAAGCCTATCAACCACCGCAATCTTGTAATGAGCATGTGAATGCCGTGTTCACAAGAAGTGGTAAATCTTATGATCCACCAGTTAACCCGAATGATCAACAAAACAATTCTGAAACTCCTATCAACTTCGATAGTGATGATGAAGATGAAGAACCCGCACCATAACCAAAAACTCAACCTCCGAAACCTATTAAAGAAACACCAATACCCAAACCATACAAACTAAAAATTCCATATCCTCAACGCCTCAGGAAATAAAAAATAGAAGCTCAATATGTAAAATTTTCCTTACATATCTGAGCCGTCCGAATAAATATACCTCTTGTCGACGTCTTAGCCAGAATGCCTAACTATGGAAAATTTCTCAAAGAACTCATAAGCAACAAGCATAAAATAAAACAAATTTCTGCCGCTTTCCTTAGCGATAAGAGTTCAGCAATGATCCAAAATAAAGTTCTACCAAAACTTGAAGACCCCAGAAGTTTCCTTATTCCATTTAATTTCAACAAAACTTTCTCCTGTAATGCTTTAGCCGATCTTGGTGCTAGCATTAACCTTATGCCATATTTCTTATATGCGAAACTATCTCCCAAAACTCTTAAACCTACCAAAATGAGCATGAGATTAGCCGACAGATCATTCTAATACCCTGTTGGAATAGCTGAAAATATGCTCGTTGAAGTTGGTAAATTTGCTTTTCCTATAGATTTCGTTATTCTCGAAATAGAAGAAGATAGTAATGTTCCCCTCATATTAGGACGACCCTTTCTTCACACTACTGATGCAGTTATTCGAGTTAAACAGAAACAACTCAATCTTGGAGTTAGGACTGAACGAATGATCTTTAATATCGACTCTGCAATGAAACATTCTTACTCAAACGATGATACCTATTTTAGTATTCATGTTATCGATGAAATTTTAGAAGAAGATTTCAACGCTCTTCTAGATAAAGGAAGCAAAATCCTCCATTCCATCGAAGGAACCCTTCTCGAAGAAGAAATTTTTTCTGAGTTTAATGTATTCATGGCAATGTCTGCTGATGAAAATTTTGAATCTGAATCCGATACCGAAGAACTACCATTTGAAAAAATCACCATCAACACAGATTATAAAATCAAGACATCCTTTAAAGAACCTCCTACGGATCTTGAACTCAAACCTCTTCCTAATAACTTGAAATATGTATTCTAAGAAGAACTATCCTTTCTCCCTGTAATCATATCATCTCAATTATATACTCAAAAAAAGGCAAACTTGTAATCGTCCTTAAAAAATACAAGGAAGCTTTTGCCCGGAAAACAACTGACATTCCTGGTATCTGCCCATCATTCTATAAGCACAAGATACAACTTCTGGATGACAAGAAACCAGTTGTCAAATAACAAAGAAGGTTGAATCCAAATATGCAAGAAGTTGTTAAGAAAGAAATCGTGAAACTCTTGGATACCGGTATTATTTATCCAATTGCCGATAGTCCTTGGGTTACTCCTATTCACTATATACCAAAGAAAGGAGGTATTACAGTTGTCACAAATGAAAATGATGTACTTGTCCTAACAAGAACCGTTACGGGTTGGCGAGTATGCATCGATTATCGTAAACTCAATGAAGCAACCATAAAATATCATTTTCCTTTGCCGTTTATGGATCAAATGTTAAAAAGACTCGTAGGAAATAACTATTTCTGTTTCCTCGATGGTTTTTTTGTATATTTTCAAAATCCTATCGATCCTAATGATCAAGAAAAAACAACATTCACATGTCCTTTCGAAACATACGCTTATAGGCGAATGCCTTTCGGGCTATGCAATGCCCCAGCCACATTCCAAAGGTGCATGCTGGCAATCTTTTACGACGTGATCGAAGAATCCATCGAAGTATTCATAGACGATTTCTCCGTCTTTGGAAACTCTTTCAACAAATGCCTAAACAATCTCGATAAAATGCTCCAATGTTGAAAAGATGCTCATCTTGTCCTTAATTTGTAAAAATGTTACTTCATGGTCAAAGAAGGAATTGTGCTTAGACAAAAGGTGTCTAGCGCAGGACTTAAAGTCGACAAAGCAAAAATTGACGTAATCTTAAAACTTCTGCCCCCTAATAATATCAAAGGAATTAGAAGCTTTCTTGGACATGCCGGTTTTTACTGAAGATTCATAAAAGATTTCTCGAAAATTGCTCGACCACTAACTAAGCTGCTTGAAAAATATACTCCATCTGAATTCGATGACGAATGTCAAAAAGCATTCAATTTATTAAAAGAGAAACTCACATGTGCCCCGGTGATCGTAAGTCCAAACATGAATCTTCAGTTTGAACTTATGTGTGATGCAAGTGATTTCGCAGTTGGAGTTGTCTTAGGTCAAAAAGATGGTAAAAACTTTCACCCGATCTACTTCGCAAGTAAAACTCTTAATCCAGCTCAACAAAAATACACCGTAACCAAAAAAGAACTTATGGCTGTAGTTTTTGCATTCGATAAATTCAGATCCTATCTTATTCTATCAAAAACCATTTTTCACACCGATCATTCAGCTCTTAAACATTTATTCAAAAAACAAGACGTAAAACCCCGTCTTATTCGATGGATTTTACTCTTACAAGAATTTGACATAGAAATCAAGGATAGAAAAGGAACAGAAAATGTTGCTGCTGACCACTTGTCCCAAATTGAAAATGACGAGTCAAGTGATGACAGTGAAGTAGATGATAACTTTCCTAGAGAGACCCTTATGGAAATTAACACAAAAAATAAACCATGGTTTGCAGACTTTGCAAACTATTTGGTAGCCGATATTATACCAAAAGGGATGACATATCAACAAAAAAACAAATTCTTCTCTGACCTCAAACATTACTTCTGGGAGGAACCCTACCTCTTCAAAGTATGTTATCATGATGAATAATCAACACTGTGTATCTGGATCAGTAACTCGAACAAATTTAGATCATTCACCACGACCAACGGTTGACATTATGGACCGATATGACCGCTAAGAAAGGTTCCTAGATTCCAGGTTTTTTACTGGTCCAGACAATTATACAAAGAAAGCTTATACACAAGTTCATCTTTGCGAAGCATGCCAAAAGACGGAAAAATATCAAATGTGATAGATTTGGCCCTTAACCAGACATTCAATGTATGTGAAATTTTTTACGTATGGGGTATTGATTTTATGGGACCATTCCCAAAACCGCATAAGTTTGAATACATTCTTGACGTTGTTGATTACATATCTAAATGGGCCGAAGCTTAAGCTTTACCAACCAATGATGCCCGAGTTGTTATCACTTTCCTTAAGAAACTATTCTGCCATTTCGGAATGCCCAAAGCTCTAATCAGCGACCGAGGTACTCATTTCTGATAACAAAATAATGAAAAAGATAAAAAAAAAAAAAAAAAAATAAAATAATGGAAAAAAACAAATAAGAGATATGGGAGTTAACCAACCACCATTTTTTTCTAACATCTATCACCTTAAACTAGTGGTCAAGTTTGAAAACCCACGTAACAGATCTCTTAATAAAATTCTTAAAAAACTGTATAGAAGACAATCCTCTCTATTTGGTCAAGAAAACTTGATAGGCCTAGTGGGCATTTCCACTGCTTATAAAACACCTACCGGTACCACACTCTATAAATTTATATATGGAAAGAACTGCCACATACCATTTGAAATTGAACACCATGCATACCGAGCCTTGAAGAATTGCAACACCATTAATCTCATGGTGCAAGTGAAATAAGAATGTCCAGTTACATCGAGTTAGGCTGACATAGAGGCATCAGCCTATGAAAAACTCTCGATTATTACAAGCTAGAACAAAGTCTGGCATGAATAGAAAACTACGACTGAGAAAAAATTCAAACAAGGAACAAGTTCTCTCTTTCACTCGAAGTAATTCAAAACAGCCGAAACTCAGAACACGTTGGCTAGGACCATACGTATAAAATATCAATATCCATCTGATTTTGAACTATATGGATAAGATGGAAAAAACGTTTATTGTATTGTCCCTCAACTAAAACTATATCATGAAAAGAAGAAGATTCTTAAAGATCCCAAGGGAAAAGTTCACTATCCCTCTTTCCCAAAGAATGACTCACCAAGTTCGAGTCTAGCTAACGACTCTCTTAAAAATTAAGCACTTCTCAGGAGGCAACCCGTGAAGGAGTCCCTCCTCCATTCTTCTGTCATATCCTTTATTTATTCTTTCTAAAAAAAACTACAAAAATATTTTTTTATGCTTTTGTATGTTTACCTTTTATGCAGTCAATATAGCATAACAGATTTTTGAAAATTGATGAAGTCTGCTCAAGATACACTCTCGCAGCTATATATCTATATGCCCCGGGAAGTACCGTTTTCCCTTAATTTTCCCTATTTTATCTCTATTATCAGTTATCACATTGAGGGCAATGTTCAACTTAAGAGTGGAGGGGAGCCAAATAGAAAAAATTAATCATATCCCTTCATGTTTGCCTTGTTAAAAAAATCAAAAATATATGTTTTCAAAAATTAAAAATCTCTTAGTAAGAGCAAATCCAATCGGAGTTGACACTATAGCTAGCACAACCTAATCCACTAAATTGTAAGAATTATAAGCCTTTAGAATATTCGGGTACCCACTTTTGTTGCCTAATATAGTTTATGCCTTTAGCTTGTTCGAGTTAAGGAGTGAGCAATTATATTAATCTATGTCCCTCGTTAATGGATTTGTATATGTGGGTTTTGTCGCCTTTTTCTTAGGAGCCATGGTATTGGTCGATAATTATATTTGAGTGAGCGGTAAGTTAGAAGCCTCTAAACTTGTGCTTAATCATCATTTACTAGACCGAAGCCTGATTAATCATATGATATGAATCCCGCAAGTCACTGTTCTTACAAGTGCTCCCTTTAGTACTAAATTGCTAAAATTCCTAAGTAAAGAAGTTAAAGATAAAAAAGAAGTTATGTGCCAAGCCTTAGTTAAGATTATCGGATGAAAAAAAAGAAGAACATATATATATTATTTCAAATAAAGGCTTTAAGACCCGCACATGAAGATTAGTAAATGCTTTCCCCGCATCAGCATCAAAGTTCCCCTCAGACAGGAATTATGTGTTAAGTAAAAGCCTATGGAAGCATGTCTAGATTATTTCCTGTGAAATTTAGAGTGTTTTTCCACAAAAAATAAACCCTATCTGAGTGGCTGAGTGAATTTTTTAAATCAAACACATTTCCTTGTGAGGTGCAATGATTATCAATGTCAATTCCTGAAAAAGTTATCCAAACTTTGTAAACCTTGTAAAATCCAAATTTTCACCACGTCACATAAAATGATTCTTGTTTTCTCGCTTTATTGCTTGAGGGCAAGCAACACAATGTGGAGGGATTTGATAACACCCAAATTATACATGTATTCGTGCGTTATTTGCATAATAATTCAACATTTCTTGTGAACTTTCGATACTTAATAGCAGAATTGCTTGCATGGTTCACTTGAAGACATCCAGAAATAAAACACAACAAAATTCGAAGTATTTATATGCTAAAGAAACACAACATACAAGAAAGAAATAAAATTTAAGTTCTAAAAGTGCAAAAGTGACCACACTTAAACCAAATTGTGCGCCGCACTTCTCCTCAAGTCAGAAGTAATTAAAGCTTAGTCAAATTCAGCATTAACTCCACAAGTACGCCGCACTTACAACTTTGTGCGCCGTACTTTTACCCCTAACTTAGCCTATAAATAGGGGAAGAATTTCACACATTTCAATCATCTCTCATCCCACTACTTCATCCTTCAATTAATCCTCTTATCTATTCTTCAACTTACACACACCACCTTCCACATTCACAAAGCATAAACACCACACCCTTTTTGAAGATTCAAGATCAAACAACCAAGAACGAAGAAGATCATCATACTAGTTTAGCGAAATAATGAAGTGTATTATTGAATCAAGCGATGTTATGAACCTCATAGTCATGAGAGGCTAAATCTCTCATGACTACTCAGTGACGTTATAATAATGAATAAGTGTTTGGTATGATCGTGATCTTTTTAATCTCAAGCTTATGTTGCAATCCTGTTATATTTTATCTTATTAGTTTTTGCTTATCAACTTAGATTATATAATCATACCGGTATAGGTCGAAAGACCCGTTATGATCTATGTGGTTTTAAAGATTTGTCTATGATCTTTATTATCTGTGCCGATAAATCCACTTTCGTAAATTGATAAACAAAATAAGTTTTAATATAATAAGTAACTAAACTATTTGAGTGACACATTTGGTCTAGCCTACTAAATATAAGTCTTGATTTAATTAAGTTAATTTGTGAAAATGTTTTTTGACGAGAAATCCTTTTTATAAGTTAAAGGTTTCATCTTCGAGGTCTCAATCATTTCCAATACTTATGAATTATTTTCAACTATCCGAGTAGTCATCTTTATTATCATTGGTAAAACAAAAAGTTATTTTCAAGTTAAAGTTTATTTTCTTTCTGATTATCTAAATACTACTCAAATCCCTATGGATGACCTGGTCTTACCTAAAAAGATTATACTATATACGTGGGTTATACTTTTACCCGTGTGTTTCCTTATAATAAAATTGGTATTTTCAGTCATTATAAATTTAAAGCTTTTGAAACACATCACCTCATTTGACGATTGAGCCATGAGACAAGTTTCATCTTTAGTTTTGTCTTCGGCATCATTTTTGCTATCGCTCCAAGAATCTCCAATGAAGGCCTTTTGATCTTTGTTACGAGGTGGTTTTGGACAATCGCCAATGAGATGATTTGGATCACCGCATCTAAAGCATTTCCGGTCACTCTTTCTTTTCTTCTCATCCCTTTGTCGAAATGACTTATTTTCTTCTCTTGGTTGCCTAACAAATTTATCCTTCCTTCTAAAGAACTTTCTAAAGTTCCTTACGGCCATAGCATATTCTTCATCATCACTTCCGGATGTCAAAGTTTCATCATCACTAGACTCTTTCTTAGCTTTCAAGGCAATGGACTTAACTCTTTCCTTTTTGCCTTTATAGATTTCAGAATCTTTTTCCATGACAACTTTATGTACTTTAGATGTGCCTGGATAGAGCCCTCGCTAGAGCTAGTGATGACAAATCTTTTGATTCTTCAATCGTCGTGACATTTACTCTCTATTTAGGATGTAGAGCCCTAAGAAACTTCCTAACATAGTTCTTGCTAGATAAACCTTCATCAAGAGCTTTAAGACTAGTAATAATAGTGTTAGATCTAGCAAAACCGCTATCAATAGATTCTTCTTTAAGGATAGTAAATTATTCATAGTGTTGAACAAGAAGATTAATTTTATTATCCTTTACTTGGCTATTACCTTGATGTGTGATTAACAACGACTGCCAAATATCTTTAGCCGTTTTACACATAAAAATTCTTTCGTATTCCTTTTAAGGTAAAGCATTATAAAGAACCATTTTAGCTTCATTATTTTTAGCAAGTTTCTTTTTAAGATCGTCGGATTGTTCTTCAAAGGGAACAACCTCTAAAACTTAGGTAACTTCATTTTTAGCAACCGGTGGAAAATCACCTTTCAAGATAATATGCCAAAGATCTAAATCTTTTTGCTTCACAAAAGTTTCAAATAAAAATTTTTCCAAAAATAAAAATGATCACTTCAAAAAGTGGTGTCTTCGTAATTGTCCTTCCTAGATATTTATCTGAATCTATAGATCCGATTCAAGTTTTTTTTATTAAAAAATGTATAATATATTTTAAAGATCTTGGGTGACCATTGGCATTCTAATACAATGTGGAAAACTAGAAGGGTTAAATAGTTATTACAGTTTAAAAAAATAAAACTTAGATTGTCAACGTTATGAGAACTCAATAGATCATACGACAAGTGTATATGATAGTGATGCGAATAAGTATTTAAGGTAATCTATGAGAGTCTGAACAAGTAAAGATAAGACAGATCAAACCGATGACACAATGATTTATAATGGTTCGGCTATGAAGATCCTCTTTGTCACACCCCAAACGAGGCCTGGACGGAATATGTGTCCGGAGCGTGACGTCATAATAATCATCACACAAAGTACAAACAACGACCACTAATGGACGTTTTGAAAATCATAACTCGTTGTATTTATTTAAAATATAAGCCTTCGCAAGATTTTAAAATGAAATATAAAATGTTTGCGGATAGCAATAATTAAGTTTTCAAAAGACACCGAGTATGAATGATAATCAAGTCTTAAAAGGATGATAATCATATTGCAAGCGTACTCCACATAGCACATCAAGAAGTCCAAATTTAAGTACCTAAAATACATGCTTAAAACATCAACCGAAAGTTGTGAATTTCTAGGTTTTAGTTCAAACGTAATAGTGTGGACCACAAGTGTTATCAATAAGTATGCCCAAAAAATAAAATTGGCCCCCGACAGTTATAACAGATACAACTTCACATAAAAAGGTATTTACGTTGCACTAAGCTCATGACACCGACGCTCAATTCACGTAGCATATAACATGCCAATTAATTGCTTGCCCTTACAGGTGTCCGACCAAAGACCACCTAACCAGTTTCGACATGACATATATCCGTTAGTCCTTGGCAAACTCAGACTAGTAAGTGCTTCTTACCCGGATAGGGATAATTAGTCCCAATAGATCTATTTATTCACCCGCGCTCACATATAACAAAGGAAGGTACATAATTAACGATTCATGATGATTCAGGAAATAGTGGTCTAACGCTATTTAGGCAACACGTAAACAGGGAAATCTCATGTATAGTACTTGTGTCCAGTTTAAAAATCAAGCAATGTTTCTCACCCCAAGTTATAAAACATTTATTCAAAACGAGTAAAAGTGGGGCTATGAACTCACCTTATGCGAGTTGTGGATCAAAAGAAATCAATCAAGTGAAGACGAATCTCACGGTCCTAGCGACAACCTAGCATATAGTTATCGTTTAAGAATGATGTACAATGAATAATGCTTAACGCAAGAGTTGATCATCCGAGCATGAGTAGACACCGCGTATCCTTTTCAAAACGTACATTCGAAAGTTATAAGTTTTGACAAGTCTTGACATTTTGAAACATCTTCGAAAATATTTTGTCTTTTAGTGTATTTCAACTTTTAGTGTATTTCGTCTTTTAGTGTGTTTCGTCATTCAGTGTATTTCATCTTTTAGTGTATTTTGTCTTTTAGTGTATTTCATCTTTTAGTGTATTTCATCTTTTTGTGACCCGACATACCAAAGTTGACTCAATAACCGTAAATGTTGACCTAAACTCGACACTTAACGTCATTCTTTATTTTATCAATAGTTTGATAATAAAAGTATATTTTTTGACGCTTTTATAAAGTTTATGAAATTTCGGCATGACCTTTCTAAAAATATCGACTTTCCATTTTTATCAACCTCGACACGTGAAAACATCCGTTTTACAAAAGTACATCTTTTATTGACTCGAAAGAATATCCGATCTATTTTCGACAACACCTCAAATATCGCAACAAATCCGTTCTAAACCTAAACCTCTTCGACATTCAATTTACGCTTCCAACAAATCCAACATCTAACTTAATCTCTTCGCCAACAGTATTTAAACTTAATATACGATAAATCTTAAATAAACGATATAGCCGTAATAATAG
Organism: Tanacetum coccineum; assembly: GCA_026074375.1. NCBI lineage: Eukaryota > Viridiplantae > Streptophyta > Magnoliopsida > Asterales > Asteraceae > Tanacetum > Tanacetum coccineum. The sequence goes on along the minus strand of BQNB010011303.1, from coordinate 2,307 downwards.
CAATATATATATCAAAATAGTCACAACGAACTTTTATGCACAAAAGTACAACTACTTTTTATTTTCTTCCATTTATAAACAAAAAGATTAAACTTAGAGACTTGTAGTTTTATAGAAAAATATATAATGATTTTCACAACGATCCGCTTTGTACACCTTGTTCGGAATGATCATACGAATGCAAAAGTACAACTTATTTATGAAAAAGTAGAGATGACTTACAAAGAAACACGACGAAAGATGATTAGAAATCAAAAACAACCCAAACGTTGTTTTATAAAATACCCGGATGAAATAACAATCAACTCGAACAATATATCTTCAAATGGTTGATCAAAGATTAAAAATGAATGGATTTGTGTGGGTGTTTGTTGGCGTCCGAACTCAAGAAAGAAGGAAAAAGAGTGAACAAAGTGTGTGTAGTTTCTAGTGAGAGAAATAGTTTAAGAGTGAATGAGAAATAATGAGATTTGGTGGTTATATATTGGCATGAGATGGGATGCACCTAGACTTGGTGCCTTGCTTTGTTCGGACAAGTACAAGGAAGAAAGGGGGACCGAAATGATCCGCGAATGAGAGCATAGAAGGACCTTGTACAAGCCATTTTGTAGGAGGTTTGTTTAACTTGTATCAATTTTCAAAAAATAATGGAATCCTAAGCTAAGTGTGTGTGTGTGACCAGTTATATCAAGGCCAAAGGGGGGACCAAAATGGTTTCCAACTTTCTAGGGAACTAGTGCTAGTTGATGAATTGATTTCCAAGCATGCATGCACAACAAAGTATAGATAAATTCCACGGAAAACGTAGATAACGAAACGAGTAACGGTATCACGGAAAATTATGAAATTTTAAATATTTCTTAAAAACATAAAAACGTGGCTATTGCAAAAATACTACAACGTTTGGTGTCCCGGTTCGCTTCCGGTGACGATTCTCAAATAATAACGGAACAACTTCCCGGTTAAACGGTAAAGCTAAACGAAACTTTTAAAAATTCAAATTACTACACGGAAACGGCTAATTTATTAAACGGAAATTCTCGGGTTGTCACATTAGGCATGGGAGATTTTTTGTTTTATTTTCTTCTTATTTTGTAAGATTACTGTTATCTATCAATTTATCTATAATCAACCGACTACGGTTGATCTTTGTTTACTATTATCAATTTGGTTCATACCAAGTTGGTATCAGAGCACTCATCCGACTACCTGTGGGAATTTCTGGTTCACGATGACAAAAATTACCAATTTGGAAGCTAGTTTCGAATAGTACAAAGCGAAACATGAAACGATTTAGACAGACGCCAAGGAGCACAGGAGTCTGTTGCAAGAAACGATGGACAAGAATAAAGTTGAATCTGATCAACAATTCGCCGAGATCATGCGGGTGTAGAAAACCCTACAGCCGGGCACCACCGCAGTGACCAACACCACTACACCGCCGTCCTATCACAGCACGACCGCCATTTCACCACCGCACCCTACCCAATCGTTACCCGTTTACATAGCCACCATGCCGCCGCCATACACTCTCACCTAACCGCTGATATTTCAGTTGTATCCACCCCCTTCGTCGGCTGGATACATGAGTTTTTCTGGGTTACGCTTTGATTATCAGGGATACCCGATCCCGGCAAGGCCAACGGGTGATGTTAGTGGGCCGTTCTCGATAAGGGAGCATAGTAACCGTCAGAATCACAGGGCACCGGTGAGTACAGAAGGTGTGTTTCAGAATTATTTGGATTTTTTATTGGGAAGTATTGGTGGGATCTTTACGGGGCTGATTCAGACCACATCCCTGCCTAATCACGGGTCTGACCATGGATGGGGCACCGCAACGGACTACTGTCTAAGGAAACTTAAGATGCCTTTGTTTAATGAGGATGACGTGTATGACTAGGTGTACCAGGCTGAGAGATTCTTTAACATTCAAGGGTTTTTACTACCGGGGAATGTCTTAGAGTAGCGACGATGTGCTTGGAAGGGTTAGCCTTGTCTTGATCCTGATGGAGTATGACTAAGGAACCCTTTTGAACTTGGGAAGAGCTTAGAAGCCAGATGTTAATTCGTTTTCAATCTTCCCAAGCGGGTAGCCTACATGAGTAATTCTTTTCCATTAGCCATAATGGGACGGTCCGAGATTATGTCACGACGTTTGAGAAGATGGCAGCTCAATTGTCGGGGTTACAGAAGGAGGTTTAGGAGGGAATTTTTATCAAGGGGATAAAGCCGGATCTATAGGTTGCTGTCCGTACTCAAAAGCCGGTAGGAGTGAGACAAGCCATGGGATTGGCATTACTAATTGAC